>ML811503.1:5186-19292 GCA_009831015.1 Picea engelmannii
TCTGTGCTGCCCACTGGAAGCAGGGTGGATTTCTCCAATAAAATCTAGGCCCCATTGCTGGAAGGGTCCCGAAACAACTACAGGCTTTAAAGGCAGAGACTTGAGCTGTTGCTTTCCTAAAAATCTTTGGCATGGGATACAGGTTCTAACTCTCCTACAGACGTCAGCGAACAAGGTGGGCCAGTAGTACTCAGCTCTGAGAATTTTGTGAGCTGTGGTCTTCCAGAAATGGTGCCCTCCGCATAGGCCACTATGAAACTCAACCATGATTCTGTCGGCTTCTTGTGGATCCATGCATTTTAAAAGCACCCCCAGGGGGTCTTTCCAGTATAAAATTTGATCAATAAGGCAGTACCTGACTGCCCTGAGCTTCAGAGCTCTTGCTTTGTTTCTTTGCAGGCCATCTGGGGGCCGCAACTCCTGCAGAAAATATATGACATCCTTATACCAAGGACATCGAGCCATCAGGGGTTTTGTTTGAGGGTCTTCGTTGGACAACTGATTCTGCTGATTTTCTGATTGTGCATTGATGAATTCCACCCCTAAAGCTTTGCGATTAGCTTCAGCCAATAGCTTGGCTAAGCCTTGACCTTTGATCAATTTAGTAGGCCTTATTTCCAAGTCAAATTCCAGGATCTTGGCTATCCATTTACTTCTCCTCCTGTCTATGTTGGGCTGTACCAGGATGTCCTTCACGGAGGCCGAAAGAACATAAGCGGTCACCTTTGAGTGCAAGACATAGACTTTGAAAGCTTTGAGAGATTTCACTAAAGCATAGGCTTGTTTCTCCATGATTTCATACCTGACCTCTGCATCTCTTAATGCCTTGCTAAAAAAGGCGATAGGTTGCTCTCGCCCTTCCTTATTTTTCTGCAGCAAGACCGCTGCTACTGTATCAAAAGAAGCGAAAGAGAAGATCAGGAAATCTTTGGAATAGTCAGGGCTGATCAGTACGGGTGCCTCAGTCAATGCCCTCTTTATTTGGACAAAAGATTCCCTGGGTTCAGCGGTCCATTTCACTTCATTTCCCTTCCTGAGCATGGCTGTGATGTGTTTCACCAGCTCGGCAAAATTTGAGATGAATCTCCTCGGAAAATTAATCTTCCCCAAAAAGGCCTGAACTTCCTTCTTAGATCTGGGAAGTGACAGGGTTTGAATTGCCTCTACCCTGCTAGGATCAATCCTCACTCCTTCTGCTGATACTATGTGGCCTAACAACTTCCCTTCTTTCATAGCAAACAAAGATTTCTTGGGATTTAGGGAAAGGCCAAACCTCCGACACTTCGAAAAAACTTTTCTCAGGTGACAGCAGTGCTTTTTGTCAGACCTGGAAAAGACCGTTATGTCATCCAGATAGATCACCACAAACTTATCTTTCTCCCCGATGAAGGCTATGTCCATGGCTCGCTGAAATGTCGCTCCTGCATTCATCAACCCAAAAGACATTTTGGCATACATGAATGTACCCCAAGGAGTGGTGAAGGCCGTTTTTTCTCTGTCCTCGGGCATGACCGATATCTGATTATAGCCAGAAAAACCGTCGATCATGGAAATCCTAGATGCACCGGTTACCCTCTGCAATATGTGTTCCATGTTGGGCAGGGGATAATTGTCTTTCTTTGAGCTTCTGTTCAGGTTCTTGAAATCGACACAAAGCCTGATTTCTCCACTTTTCTTTCTTACCGGAACCAAATTGGCCACCCATTCGGAATATCTCAAGGGGACGATGATCCGGGCCTCTAACAACTTCTTCACTTCTTTCTCCATGACAGGCAGCAACATGGGATTTATCTGTCTTAGCTTCTGCCTAAATGGCTTAGCCTCTTCCTTCAGTGGGATCTTGTGTTCAATGACGGATGTATCATATGTCTTGAGGTCTTCGTAGGTCCATGCAAACACATCAGTAAACTCTCTCAGCAACTCAATATATTCGGCCCTCTGTTCTCTGGTCAAACTCCTTGACAACTTGACAAGCTTAGGCTCCTCTGGTGTGCCAATGTTGCACTCGGTTGTGTCAGCATCTTCATCTGCAACCCTGCCCTTTACTGCCACATCATTCCCATCGAACAATCTTTCTAACGGGACTAGTCCCCTCAGAATGTGATTTCTAGGTAGCTGAATAATCTGGTGGTTAGCAATTTTACTTAAAAACACCTCAGGGTGAGGGTCACCTTCCAGGTCAGGATCCTGATCAATGTGCAACGCAGAAAATTCATCAACAGATTGGAGAAATTTTTCGATTTCTAGATCATCTTCGAATACCCTCCAATGCTTGACATTGTCCGGCACAGAGGGCCTATATTTTATCTCAACATCATATTTGGCCATAGACGACTGAGGGACCTTGCACTGGTTAGCTGAAACAGCTAGAGAATCGGCCACATCATTATCCTCCCTTGAAATAAAAGAGATGTTGAAGGCTGAGAAGAAATTGTCAATCAGGTCTACCTCGTTCCTGTAACTTCTGAGCCAAGGATGCTTGGCCCGATAGATATTCCTGACTTGTTGGATTATCAACTCAGCATCTCCAAATATTGTTATCTTTTTAATTCCCATTTCCTTTGCAGCCCTCATACCCAGGACAAGCGCTTCATACTCTGCCACATTGATGGTAGCTTCAAATTCCAGCTTGTACGACAGGGATATGGTCTCTTGGGAAGGTGACACAAAAACCACTCCCGCACCAGCGCCTTCCCTGGAGCAGGCTCCATCGAAAAACTTTTTCCAGACAGAGATGGCTGGAGGGGGAATCGGGTAATTAAGACTGGGCTGCTTTTTGATTTGGAAAGGGTCTTCAAGAGCATCAGTTAGCTGCAATAAACTAGACCCCAAATCAGTTTCAAGTGCAAAGATAGGGTGATTGGTGGGGTTTGCTTCATCGCTAACAATGTAGGCCAACTGAGCTTCCCTATATAACCTCCTTTGTTCCCCTCCGAAGACCGGAATGGTGGCATACGTGAGTCCCGAAGTGGAGTGGGAAACAAGAGGGGATTTAAGGAGAAGGCTAATGAGCTCAAGTCAGCAGGTGCTCCTCTTTGCGTAGGAGTGGTAAAACTAGGCGTGGGGAAATCTTTTGCGGTCCTGGGTCTACGCTAGGGTACAACTTCATAAGAAAGAGGAGTGACAAGGATTTCACCCTCCAATCCCAGACCGGGAGGGGAAAACTTAGCAGGAACACTCCCGAAATTCAGGAAGCGGGAAACTTCAGAAAACGGTCTGCTAGTGGGCCGAGGAGAAGAAAATGGAGTTTCTACAGAAGGAGACAGCGGATTACCTGGTTCAGCGGTGGAAGTTTCTCCTTCAGAAGCCTTTCCTTTTTTGAAAATCACCTCGGGATCGGCTACAGGCGTAGCTAGGGGCCGCTGTGGATGAGACCGCGTGTGTCTGCCTCTGAAAGCCACAATTAATAGAGCAGGTTCTCCCCAGCGGAGTCGTCACAATGGAGTCGCCAGGTGCACAATAGCAATTTTCAAAGGCTCTGATACCCGATGCACTTTCGGAATCAGAGGTTCAATGTCGTTCAATCCCGGGGAAAATTTTCAACTTCGTCCCCGACAACGACCCCAGAAATGTTAGTGTCAGAAGTCACCCCTGGATTGCAGCAGGAGCAGAGCCCAACACCCATCTCTCCCATTATTCAGAGTCATGTTCCCAAAATAAGAGAAATCCCTAAGCTTACATCTTCTTTTAATTTCGAGCATGAAATCCAAAAAATCAGAATCCCTGTGCCCCTCACCGAGCTAATCAGACATGAAGGATTCAAGAAACGCTTATCCGAGCTTTTGCAGTCCGAAGCCTCATCCCCTTCCGCAGACTCCATAAATCTGCAAGATGAGAAGCCAGCCGTCATCCTAGGTCCCATGGTAGAAGATAGACATGATTCATCCCCTCCTTTCTACACGTCCCTGAACATGCATGACAAGGTATTGCACAACTGCTTGATGGACTCAGGGGCTTCTCACAACCTCATGCCCAAAACCGTCATGGAAGAGTTAGGACTAGAAGTCACCCGAGCCTATCATGACCTCTATTCCTTTGACTCCAGGAGAGTTCAGTGTCTTGGAGTTATTAAAGACCTGGTTGTGACCTTGTTTCAGTTGCCCATGAAAAGTGTGGTCATGGACGTCGTAGTAGCTGATGTTCCCCCCAAGTTCGGTATGTTGTTATCAAGATCTTGGATAAAGAGACTAGGAGGAACTTTGCAGATGGACCTCACGTATGCTACCATCCCAGTGTTAGGAGGAGAGCATAGAAGACTATACAGGGAAGCCCAACTGGCCTACATAATCAGTGATGAAGCCAACCCTACCTATCATCCCATCTTTGCCTTGGACACTGATTTAGGCTCCAGTTTACTGCATCTCACCCATGCCCCCGAGCCTCCTCTGAAACTCAGAAAGCAGCCCACTGTTTCCCCTGAAGTTCCTCCCTCCATCACCCCAATCTGGAAAATGTTCTTCGATGGAGCCTGTTCCCGAGAAGGCGCTGGAGCTGGGGTGGTTTTTGTGTCACCTGCTCAGGAGACCATATCCCTGTCATATAAGCTGGAATTCGAAGCTACCAACAATGTGGCCGAGTATGAAGCTCTTATCCTAGGATTAAGAGCCGCAAGGGAAATGGGAATTCAAGAGGTAGCAGTGTTCGGAGATGCCGAGCTGGTAGTCCAGCAGATCAGAAGCACTTATCAGGCCAAGCATCCTCGACTCAGGAATTACAGAAATGAGGTTTGGGACCTAATTGACAGTTTCTTCTCAGCATTTAATATTTCTTTCATCCCAAGAGAAGAGAATACAGTGGCAGATTCCTTGGCTACATCAGCAAGAATTTTCAAAGTACCCTCACCGCCCAAGCTGAGGTACGACGTAGAAGTAAAATATAGGCCCTCCATACCTGACAACGTCAAACATTGGAAGGTGTTCGAGGATGACCTCGAGATCAAAAAGTTCTTGGAGACTATTGAAGAATTTTCAGAAATGCATATCGACCAAGATTCCGTCTCTGAGGAGAGGTCTGATGGGGGTGAGCTGCTGAGTAAAATAGCAAAGCATGACATTATTCAGTTGCCTGGCAATCACATTCCGAGGGGACTGGTCCCATTAGAGAGATTGTTTGATGGAAATGATGTGGCAATAAAGGGGAGAGTTTCAGGTGATGATGCTGACACAATTGAGTGTAACATTGGCACACCAGAGGAGCCTAAGTTTGTCAAGCTGTCAAGGAGTTTGACCGAGGAGCAGAAGGTTGAATATACCGGGTTGTTGAAAGAGTTTGCTGATGTGTTTGCATGGACCTACGAAGACCTCAAGACGTATGACACATCGGTCATTGAGCACAAGATCCCACTGAAAGAAGAGGCTAAGCCATTCAAGAAGAAGCTGAGGCAGTTAAATCCCATGTTGCTACCTGTCATGGAAAAAGAAGTGAAGAAGTTGCTAGATGCCCAAATCATTGTCCCCTTGAGATATTCCGATTGGGTGGCCAACTTGGTCCCGGTACGGAAAAAAAGTGGGGAAATCAGACTCTGTGTTGATTTCAGGAACCTGAACAGGAGCTCAAGGAAAGACAATTATCCCCTGCCCAACATGGAACATATATTGCAGAAGGTCGTTGGCGCATCTAGAATATCCATGATTGATGGCTTCTCTGGTTACAATCAGATATCAGTCATGCTTGAGGACAGGGAAAAAAAGGCCTTCACCACTCCTTGGGGCACATTCATGTATGCCAAAATGCCTTTTGGACTGATGAATGCAGGAGCAACATTTCAGTGAGCCATGGACATAGCCTTCATCGGGGAAAAAGACCAGTTCGTGGTAATCTATCTAGATGACATCACAGTCTTCTCCAGGACAGACAAGGAGCACTGCGGCCACTTGAAGAGGGTTTTCCTGCAGTGTCGAAGGTTTGGCCTATCTTTAAACCCCAAGAAATCTTTGTTCGCTATGAAGGAAGGGAAGCTATTAGGCCATATAGTGTCAGCAGAGGGAGTAAGGATTGACCCTAGCAGGGTAGAAGCACTTCAGACCCTGTCACTTCCCAGATCTAAGAAGGAAGTTTAGGCCTTTTTGGGGAAGATAAATTTTCTAAGGAGATTTTTCTCGAATTTTGCTGAGTTGGTGAAACACATCACGGCCATGCTCAGGAAGGAAAATGAAGTGAAATGGACTATTGAACCCAGGGAATCTTTTGTCCAAATAAAGAGGGCATTGACTGAGGCACCTGTGCTAATCAGTCCTGATTATTCTAAAGATTTCCTGATTTTTTCTTTTGCTTCTTGTGATACAGTAGCAGCAGTCTTGTTGCAGAAAAATGAGCAAGGGCGAGAGCAACCTATTGCCTTCTTTAGCAAGGCGTTGAGAGATGCAGAACTCCGGTACGAGATCATGGAGAAGCAGGCTTATGCCTTGGTGAAAGCCCTCAAAGCTTTCAGAGTCTACGTCTTGCACTCACAGATTACCACGTACGTCCCTTCTGACTCTGTGAAGGACATCCTTGTACAGCCTGACATAGACGGGAGAAGAGGTAAATGGATTGCCAAGATCCTAGAGTTTGATCTGGAGGTTAAGCCCACCAAATTGATAAAGGGGCAGGGTTTAGCTAAGCTGATGGCTGAATCCAACTGTAAAGCTTTGGGGATTAACTTCGTCAATGAACAGGCCAAGTCATCCAACAAGAGTTCCCAAGGCGCTTTATCACTAGCAGCATGCCCCTGGTACAAGGATATCTTGTACTTTCTGCAAGAGTTGAGGCCTCCTGATGGCATGAAGAGAAGCAAAGCGAGAGCTTTAAAGCTCAAGGCGGTCAGATATTGCCTCGTTGACCAAGCCTTGTACTGGAAGGACCCTTTAGGGGTATTTATGAGATGCCTGGATCCACAGGAGGCCCAGAAGGTCACGTTTGATTTTCACAACGGTTTTTGCGAGGGTCATCATTTCTGGAAGACCACAGCTCACAAGATACTCCGAGCTGGGTATTACTGGCCCACTTTATTCTCGGATATCTGCAGAGAAATCAGAGCTTGCATCAAGTGCCAAAAGTTCTCGGGAAAACAACAGCTCAAATCGTTGCCATTGAAGCCTATAGTAGCTTCAACACCTTTTCAGCAGTGGGGGTTGGACTTCATCGGAGAAATTCATCCTCCCTCAAGTGGTCAACACAGATGGATCCTGACTGCAATAGATTATTTCACCAAGTGGATAGAAGTTGTCCCCACCAGAAGCGCATCACACAAAGTAATTATCAGCTTCCTGGAGGATATCATAGCCAGATTTGGCTGTCCTAGCAGGATCGTCACCGATAACGTTGCTTCTTTCAAGTCTGAGCCTTTAATTAAGTTCTGCGAGCGGTTCCAGATCTCATTGATTCACTCCACTCCCTACTATCCCCAGGGCAATGGTTTAGCAGAGTCCTCCAACAAAAGCCTAATAAGGATCATCAAGAAACTGTTGGAAGACAACAAAAGGGCCTGGGATTCGAAGTTGAAGTTTGCTCTGTGCGCTGATCGTGTGACAACGAAGAAATCTCTGGGCACTTCGCCATTTCAGCTGGTCTACGGAGCAGAGGCAGTTTTCCCTACTCAGCTCGCCTTACCTGTGGCGAAGTTCTTTCAAGACTATGAGGGAGAACCAGATCATATGATCAGAAGAATTCATCAGATAGTGGAAGTGCAACAGATCAGGGAACAAGTGAAGGATGCAGCTTATAGTCATCAGCAAAAGATCAAGCAGGATTTTGACAGGAAGGTCAGTAAGAAAGAGTTCGAGATCGGGGATTTGGTACTTAAGTGGGATGCCCCCAGACAGGATAAAGGCAAACACGACAAGTTTGACGCCCTTTGGACCGGCCCCTTCAAAATCTCTGAGGTTTTCTCAAACAATACATACGGGTTGCAAGGTCTGGAGGGCGAAGAAGCTTTCAACAGCCCAGTGAATGGGCATTTTCTGAAGACATGTTTCTTTTGAGCCTTTGACGGCTCCTTTGGTTTGTAAATATTGTCCTTTACTTCTTTGTTTATTTTCTTTTTGCATGTTTTCGGCTTAATAAGTGACTCCATAGCCCAATAACAAGGAACTGAAGCTGCAGAAGGAGTTCTTAGAGCATCACAGGGACGACTCTATCCCCCGTGGAGCCTAATGTTAGCGACATTTCTTGTCTCGGGCCTAAGAGTGTTCAGATCTACAAGTGGCGCGAAAAGCGCTCGAGCGCAGCACACAGAAGAAGTCCTTTTCGGACTTAAAATCAAGCGAGCGGGCATTTCATTCTTCAGCGGAAAGGATCCAGCGACAGAGCAGAACAGCAGTTGATGGGAAATCACAGATTAACCGAGTCGCGCCAAGTATAGCGCAAAAATGTTTCAAGGGGCGTCAATCGCGATCAGTATAAGCACAACAGTCGTTTCTCGAACTCGAGGTTCGTGAGTTCGAAGGTCAGACCATGTCTTTTGGTTGCGCGAGATTGCGAGTTACGAAAAGTGCCCGGAGGGGGTCAACCTGCGCTGACCATCGCGTCTCGGGATTTCGCGAGGGGAGGATGCCAAAGTTCGATACTCCAACTCGCGAAGCCACGAGTTGCAAGAGGCGTTAATACTTGGGCCCTAGCCGACGATTACATGTGAAGAGCGCTGACCAGGAAGGCGCCCGGTTCATATCGCTATCTTGGGGAGCCGAGGGTCTTCGACCCGCGAACTCGCGAATCGCGAAGTAAAAAGAGCTTTTAATGATGGACCCACGGTATCGCCGAGAAGGTTTCGGGCCGTCCGATCAAAAGAAGGATACGTGATGCGCGATTAGGTGCTATCGCCCCTTCGCGCATCACGATTTCGAAACGCAAGGGACAGCCCCATCATTCCCCGATGCGCGAAGTGACGAGAGCGTCTAGGACCTGGGGCCCACAGCATTGTCGGGAGAATTCAGAGCCGTCGAATCCAGAGGGACACGTGGCGCCAGATTAAGCCTTCTCGGCGTTTCGCTCATCGCGATTACAAGAAGCAAGGATTAACTCCTTCCATTCGCGAATGCCGAAAGCGCTTTGGGAATAAGCACGGGGTCACAGCCCATAGTCACTTAGGAAAGAAAGGAACTGTGCTAAAAGGGTCTAGAGGCACCGAGTCCCGTCGCCGAAAGGATCGTCTCTATCTCGAGGTACCATCCGATACGATCCCGCTCCCGGCCCTCGCTTGGAGTAACTAAAGGCGAGAAGGAGTAGGTGAAACCTCTCCTCATGCATTAAGTGTAAGGTATGGAAGGTCTGGCAAGCGGTCTGGTCGAGAGAGTCCTGTGTACCCATTTCTTCGAAGAAGCCATGCCGAGTCCTCAACTAGCTAGAGGAGGTCTGCACACGCTAAATCAACATTTACTGGCTCAGCTACTCCCCCTGCAGGGCCATGCGCGGTTAAGGAGGCCTCTGACCGAGAAAGCCAGTCCGATTTTGGCTGAAGGGACACCAAGATTCAGATGACCGCACGCGCATCTGTGAGGCAATTTTCTCTGAGTATATAAACTCAGTCTTTGTAATTTGTAAGGTATCGATTGTTGAGTAGAGCTCCCGGTTGTAAAGTTTTAACGAAGCACTGATAACCTGGTTATGTATGGACTTTTGAGACTTCTTGCCTTATGAATGCCATTTTCTTTCATGTCTTTGTTTACATTGTGTTAGAGTGACTTGGAATTGGAGGATCCAGTCAAGTCCCCTTTTAGTTTCTTGAGACCTTGAACCAAGTGGATCTTGCATTCAGAGTCTTTCTTCTGCAAACTGCCGAAAGCCTTTTGCCCAAAGCTGTTTGTTCACCTTCCTTGCTAAGTCTTCTGCCTGCTCATCTTTTAATCAACCCACTGGCTGAAGTTAGATCAAGACCTCCTTTGTCCCATACATGCTAGACCCAGTCCCTGAGTTAGAGTGATAGCTCCTCGAGTCTTTATCTCCATTTGATCATCCTTTATAAACAATCGTGACATCAAACTGATGGGCGTCGGGCTCTTCCCCTGCTGCAATCCAGGGGTGACTTCCAATGCTAACACAACCAAACAAAGTTAAGGAAAACCTTGCCCTTTTGGGACAAAGACTTTCCACAAGACAAGATATAGATTTGAGATGTTATTGGCCTATCTAAAACAATGTATGCTAGCCGAAAGTGAGGTGGATGTACAACAAATAATAGAGCAAAGTAATATATCAAGATGGCTGAAGTATGAGAAGCCTCAATAGACCTTTCCCTTCTAGAAGGTTTTCCCAATGAGACTTTGAAAGTGAACCTGCAATCTTCCTCCAATATCAAGCATACACTAGATAAAATGTTGATGCAACAATCATAAACGACACTTCAATTTATGTTATACATCAAGATCTATAGGAAAAATAGGCATACACACCATCTAACCTACCTAGATAACACTTTATCCAAGATCTAGGGTTGCATGAATCATGAAAGAAAACTAAACAATGTTACCTCCATTTGCATAAGAGAAGCAAGCATACACATTACCCTTCTTGTTGTCCTCCAAAGCTTCTTGAATCTTATTACCAAAAGAAGTAGATCTTGGAGAGGAATACTCCAAAACCTAAGAGCTAGAATGAAATGATAATGTATGAAATGACAAGAGAGAGAGAGAGAGAAATCAAGTAGCATAACAATAGCTCAAGATATGGTAGTTTGGGGGAGAGAAAAGGGATCTATTTATACTTGGAGAGACAAACCTACCCCTCTTGGATCTAAGCCAAGTGTCCACCACCAAGCAATAGAGTAGATCTCTAGGCTAGGGCGCACCTCCTAGGGCTTGCACAATAGATCTAGGGTGTAGAAAAATAGAAAAATTAAGTAGATAGATCTAATGGCATGTAGGATGTGTGGGATTTGTGCCAAAGAATATGAAAAGGCTCAAATAATTATTTAATAATTATTTGTTGAGTTTCTAGATGAGGGAGGGCGCACCATTCTTGGAGGGCGCACCTCTTGGGATGAGGAGAAGAGATGAGAGGTGAGGAAAGGGTGTGAGGTGTTGGGATCACACAATGGGTGAGGGAAAGGCATGGGATCCGTGCCAAAACAAGGTGAAGAGTCACTTCTCAAATAAAAACGTAACTTTTATTGGAGAGGGGCTAAGGAGGGCGTAACTCTCTTGGAGAGCGCTCCCCTTGGTCAAAATTCAACCCAAACTCAAGGATCACTACCAGGGATAAAAAGAAGGCTAAATGAAGTGAAAAGTAAGGAGAGGGGGCCACACCATAGTCACAATTAAATTAAAAGTGAAAAACGTCAATCCCCCTAGGGGGACGCAACTTTTGAGTGTGGGGGTTAGAAAGGGGGTTAGACAAGGTTGAAAAGGGTTGGGAGGCTAAGGTTATGCTTAGGGGGTCTCTCTCTAACCATCATTTCAACATTTCACATCATCTAACTCATTATTACAATTTTTACATCTTGCCATGTTTAGACTTTAGCAATTAAAATTGCTGTTATAGACTGACTGACACTCTAGGTGGACTAACCCATGGCCAAAGTTGTCCGACTGAGCTGAAACTTGGTCCAAGGATGTAGGAGGTGCTATTCCATTTCTTTTGAGCACAAATACCCCTATCAAAAGTCCAAGGATCCAGTTTTTGCAATTATTGCTAAAAAATAATTAATTAATTAAATAATTAAACCTCCAAACTTAGGGAAATTTAATTAAAAAAAACTAACCTAAACTCGAAGGAATTCTGCGAAACTTTCTATGATGTCTTGCATGGTCATTTACAATGAATTCCCTATTTAGTTACCAAAACATAAGCCCACTGCAACGTCGTTCACCACTTTGGAGGACATATGTAAAGTGCGAGGGAAAAACTCAAGGGAAATCATTAAGGTTGGAAGGCCCAATGATAACCTGAGGATAAAAAACCCTCGGTGAAAGGAACAAACCCAGTGAACCGATGCCAAGGTAACTGACCTAGACATGACTCATGCAGACCTATTACATTATTAACCCACGCAGGGGTGCGGAAATTCCAATTACAAAAATAAGTGTTGGGCCAAACACAACCCTGTAGAACCAAAGGTCTTCAATAATATTGCATCTGACGATACATCTCTTCATGGCACATGAGTTGACCACCGGTGCTAAATGGGCGGTCAACATCTGGCTCCACATGGGGACGTGTGCTCGATATTTTCACTTGGAGACGGAGAGCATACGAGAATCCAACACCTACAAAACAGAGTGCTCACCGTAGTGCACACCGAAAATCAACATTAGAATACATTTATACAAAATAAAATCAATGAATGCTATACAACATTTACATAATGAAATAACTAAAGTACAACATCATAGTTTTCAACAAATGAATCTATAGTACAGAAAAATTTCTAAGTACATATTTACATAAAGAATCGAATAATACATAATTAAAAATACAAGGAAGGGTTAGAGATACGTTACAACCACCCATGCAATGGGTGAAATGATGCCACAAGTGTCTGAAGCATCCTAGTCCAGGATGGATCACAGAAGACCCCTTCCCAAGTTTTATCAACTTGGAACTTTTTGTGAGGAAGAACCAGCCAAGTACCATGCTCCTTCTTCCTTTCAACCAAACACTGGAATATGACAAGCCGTGTAAACTCTGAATAATTTGCTGCTCATGAATAATTTAGCTCCATGGAGTTCGTTCAACATTTCATCTATGAATGGAATGGTGAACTTGTTCTTTAACATTGTTTAGTGGATCCCTTGGTAATCTATACATACCCTAAAATATCCATCTTTCTTCTAGACTAGAACCATTGGGGTTTCATATGGACTTCTTGTTTTTGTGATGACTGCACATCTTAATAGATCCTGAATCAATCTTTCTAATTTTGTTTTCTAGTGATGAGAATATCTATATGGCTTAACGTTTATAGGTGTGGAATTTGGATTTTCTTCGATCATGTGTTCAATTCTTCTTTATAGTGGCAACTCCATGGGTAGGTCTTGGAATACCTTCTCATGCTTTTGGATTATTTCTTGAATCTTCTAGTGTTTGGAATAGACTAATTCTAAAGCTAATTCTCCAATTGATGACATTGTGCCACATATGCTGGTGCTCCTCTATTAATTAGGTTCTCCATTTTCTTTGAGGATGTAAGGATAGGAGGTGGTTGGAACCTTGCAATTTGTGTGTTTCCTATTGCCACTTGAATTTAATAAATTGATTTCGGTGGTTTGTAGAATAGGTACCCAATGTTTGTAGCCATTAAATTCCTAAGATAACGCCTACTCCTCCCAAGGAAATCGTGTAGTGTTAAAATATTGTGTAAATGTAAAGAATATTCTTATCCTCTTTGGTGGATAAAGTAAAAGATAAAATATATATATTATTGATTAGATCAATCCCCTTTTGTGGATTGATCATGTCGGGCATTGTAATTGACCAAATCCTCTTTTGTGGATTGGTCAAACCCTAATTGTTATATGCAAAGTAAGAAATCGGTCCCCAGGCAAATTAAAGTGGTTCTAACCACCCAGATTGAAAAGTCGGCCCTGCCAGTGAAAAGACACCTCAGTTCAACACCTGCCAGATTGTATAAATAAGAGAGGCCAGCACCTCATTTGTTCACACACTCAACTCACTCATCTAATGCACAAGTATTGAAGGAAGCTGCAGTTACCAGTTGCCGGAAGAAGGAAGAGAGAGAGAGGTGCATCCTTGGGAGAGGAATTTCTTTGTTGTTTGGTTCATTGTATTGGCATTGTATTGGCTATCTATATTAAGGAAGTTTTGCTTTTTCTATTATTTCCAATGCTGTATATGTCGTGTCGGGGAAAGTGTCGGCGAGGGTCTGAAATGTAACTTCTCGGCGACATCGGCGGAAAATGTCGGAATATCTCGGAAAATGTCGCAAGACCTAAAAAAAATACAAAAAAAACTGATTTTTTTCAATGTTTTAGACTTGTAAAGCAACGACAACATCAAATAAACACTTTGCTACATATATATGAAAATACAGCCAATAAATAAGATGCATAAGATGTCAAGTGGTCACATATCATTACTAAACTGAAAATTCTGAAACATGTTCTTGATAGGATGATAGTAGATACAAAATCACATCAAATGATCAAAATAAATGTATCTCATGAGATGAATCAT
>ML811504.1:13286-43681 GCA_009831015.1 Picea engelmannii
CCTTTTATAAGTTGAAGAGGATAAGGTGAGGAGGTTAGGATGATCCCACTAAATCATGAAAGCGAGTAAGATCCAAACCGTTCGGATGCCACCTCACCATAGAAGCTTCCCTTTCTAGAAGATTCGAGAAATCGTACATTTTTCCCACGTGCTGGAATGTTCGCACCCTAGCTATATAGCAACCTGCGAACTATTCGCACCCTGGCTATAGTGCAACCTGCGAGAATTGATCATTCTCGCACCCTGCCTATATAGAAACCTGCGAACATTCCTGTTTATAAGGTTTTTACATAGGAAAATGCAACTTTTTCCTCAGGAAAAGTTCTTCTTCCTTCTCTCTTCAGGAACTCAGGCCACTGTGACCCCTCTAAAAGCAATAGATAGGTTTACATCATTAACGATCATAGGGATGACGAAAATAATGTGTAACACCAGGCCACCACGTCAGATTCATAATATCGTCATTCGGGAGGTATTCCTGCTCAACATTCAAAGCTCTCAAGCACCAAAATTGGCTCCATCTCTAAGCATGGTTTAAATCTATTCTAGAGTTAGCAGACAGATAAATTTTAGTGGGTCGCTAAAATAGTAGGGTTTCCCATATCACAGACTTGCATCAGATCGACAACCACACTTCATTGCGGGGACAAAACATGCCCGAACATTAAACTTCTAGAGTGGTCCCGCAATCGAAACCATGGTATGGCGAAAGGGTTACGTGGAAGAAGGTGGTGAGTTGTGGGCTCAAAAGCAGTGTGGATATAAACCACCTTTAACGACCCCGCAATCACGTGCTTATTCAATGTCAAATCCAAGAGCAACACATAGCAGCCCCCTAGGCGTTGAGCCTCATCCCGATCCCAAGGAGAAATCAATTAATGAAAGAAAGAACTGGTAGTTGAAACCTTGACTCACTCCATAAATAGAAAGAATGGAGGGTCTGGCCATGGAGATAGAAGACTGTCAACTCGAGGTAGCACAAGGGGCATTTTCCCTGCAGGCCCATGCTGATCCGGGTTTTCTTCTTACAAAACCAACAAGACAACTGAAGGACCTTCTGGGAAGGGAGAAAAGACATGCAAATTGGATACACGCAAGCACAAACATCAGGGAGACATAGATGGAAAATCCTTGGACATGATGACCAACTTGTGCTCCTAGCGGTTGTCCACTATTTTGGGCATAAATACATCAGTTGAAGAATATCTTATGGTCAATGGTTGAGCAGAGCTCCCTATTTTGTAATATTTTGATACCAGAGTTGTTCTCTGGTTATGTATGAGACCTAAGACTTTCTCATTAATAGAAGTCAGCTTCTTTCATCATCCTGTTTACTTTTGTGCTGAAACACTCATGCATGGAAGATCTAGACAAGGTGTTGTAGTTGTATTGTAATGGAGGTTTGATTATAATGTTGCAGTGACGTATTTCAGTATTTTTTTTTTTGGTCTTGTTTCCTCTAATGATGAAATGCTCATGCATGGATGATCTAGACAAGGTGTTGTAGTTGTATTGTAATGGAGGTTTGATTATAATGCTGTTGTGACCTGTTTCAGTATTTTCTTTCGTTGTCTTGTTTCCTCTAATGCTGAAATGCTCGTGCATGGATGATCTAGATGAGTTGTTGTAGTTGTATTGTAATGGAGGTTTGATTATAATAATGTTGTGATATATTTCAGTATCTTAAACTTGAGTTCAAGAGTGCTCTTGTGCCTGGGTTTTTCTTCACCAAGTTGCTTGAAGGCCGGATGCTCATGGCAGACTTGTCCACCTTTCTCACTAAGTCTTCCTTCTGCTAACCTTTAACCTTAAACCACTGACTGAAGTTAATGAGAGCCTCATTTTCTTATGCATTGCTCGTCCAATTTTCTATGTTAAAACATTCTCATGTTGAGATTTGTCCATTCGACTTCCACTCATAGGCCTACCTCCACCAACATTTTGATGAGTACTGGGATTATCCTCTTGCAATATGAGGGTGACTCTCAGTGCTAACATTCATGGCGCCATTGCCGGGGAACGAATTGAAGACATTTCCCTGGGATTGAATGAAAAATAAATTATGATTATGAAGGTGCATCAGAAATCAGTACCTTGAATATTACATCTTGCACCTGACGACTCCATTTTTTTAGTTGCGGCTCCCAAAGGCAGACACATGAGGTCTACTCTACATCTACCTTTGGAAACACCTGAAGCTGACCCAAAGAAGATTATCAAGAAAGGAAAGATTTCTCAAGAAGGATTTTCAGCTGTTGTTCCAGATTGAAAAGCTCCCTATGAAGAACGACATTGCACATTTCCAGCTTTAGATGGTGACTGAAGTTGGACACCTTCAAGACTGCACATTCTCCATGGATATGCCATTGTTTAGAATCTAAGGGTGACTCTCAGTACTAATATTCTTGGAGTCACCAATAGATTCTAAACAATGGAGTTGCCATGGTAAATGTGCAAGAGTGAGACAAGTTAACTGGCTATGGAAGATATCCTGGCTGGGAGGTTTGCCCCACTCAATTTCTCAGCCATAGTTGGTTATCCGCATCCTGTGCCTCAAATTGATGAATGGAAAGATCTGCTGCCAAGATTTTATGAAGGTGAGAATAACAACCCTATTGAGCATGTTCTATAATTTCATGCTTTGATGCAACAACTTGACATACAACATGAAGACATACGTATGAATCTTTTTATGTACTCTCATCAAGGAGATGCCCGTATTTGGTATCACTCTCTTGAGATTTCTAGCATTTCTTCACTCGAAGAGTTTCATGCGGCTTTCAATATTCATTGTCAAAAGTTTTATTCCTCTGAGTTAATTTGTCATAGCTGTTGTAAGGAGTATAAAGACTATGTTCAATATATAATTGATTCTTATGAAGGCTTTGAGAATGAATAAGATGCCTTGGATGAGGAGTCAAATCTTTCCCTTCCCTGTTCATCTGCATTAGATGAAAACTTTGTTTGATGTCTCAATAACGAAAATGCATAAATTGAGTCTATTCTGGAAGCTAATACTCTTTGTATCCCTGTCTCTAAAAAACCTAGATATGAGCAGCCTATTTTTGACGCATATGGTGATGATAAGATATTGCTTATTGGATTGAACCCTGAAAGACAACCTGTGTTTTATAATGAAGAATTTTTTTTTCATGTTGGGTAGAAGATACCTCTTGGTATGTCATTCGAGACTCCTCCCTTATTTGATCATTATGGAGACAATGATGAAGATGTTGAGGTGTTTTTTGTTTTAGAAGCAAAAAGAATTAGCGGTGAGCCTTCTAATGAAAATGAAAGCTTTTACCAAGAGAAACATGATAAAGAGAAATAACCATTCATTGATATACATGAGGATATTTATTGCCATCAGCTAGCAGATGTTATCAGAGAAGATAAAAGAGAAGTGGATCAACAACCCACATCATCCTTTCACTCACCCGTGCTTGCCATAGACATTCAACCATATGTGAGCAACTATAAAGTAGAGCAAGCTTTATGTTACCAACCCAATAAGTTTTATCACCTATTTTATGACCCTGTAGGGGAGTACATGGAGTTTCATTTCCTCAATGTATTGAAGCCTTCAAGCTTTACCTTACCTTCATCATTGGGAGGTAATCTGAAGAATGTAGTTAATTTTCTGTCACAATTTTAGTGTCCCTTGCTGATCAGTGACAGAGTAAATATGTTTTCAGTTAGGAAGTTACTTGAATGGCTCTGGTGGAAGTTTGTTTTCACCTAGCGCATTGTAAAAATTGATTAGTTTAGGATTGCACATAAATAATATCCTTCTAGAGCATGTGTGTGTGTTTTATTTTTAAGTTGAGTAGTGTACATGTCATCCTGTTGTCTTCAACAAAATGTATTTGAGATCGACTCCACAACCCAACAACTAAGGCAATGGAACTTCTTGTTCTTGGCAGCTCACAGGGAGCATGCCATCCCCCATGGAGCCAATGTTATCACACAAAGTTTTCATGGATCATATGTAGTTTTTGCAAGCCGACTTTGTCCTTTGTTTGCACAGGGAAAATCCTTGAGCGAAATACATCTTTCAAAGCAGTCCATTTCGAGCTTGAAATACAAGAAAGCAGATAGGCTCGATTTTCAATGATGGAGATCCCATGTACAGTTCGGATCAACGGCTCTCAGGAAGTCGAAGTTTAAAAGTCGTGCAAGGATTAATGACTAGACAGAAGCCTTGAAGTGCCGAAGTGCCGAAGTAACAAGAGGATGCCACATCAACCGGGAGAAAGTGACTTTGGGGGATTTCCATCCAAAAGTCCCGAAGTCCCGAAGAACTCCCGAAGTGAATATCGACTGTACAAACAAAGGGACACGTGGAGACAGATCTCTCACTTTGGAGATACAACGCTCCAGAGGTTTGTAAGAGATGTGCATTGAAAAGTCCTGAAGCCCGAACTTCTGAAGTAATTGTGGATCGTTGATCTCAAATCGACAAGAACCGTTGATCTTTACAACAGTATCACTGGAAGGCCCTAAGTCCTGAAGCCCGAAGTCCTGAAGTCCCGAAGCCTGAACTTCCGAAGTGAATCTCGGTCGTCCAAAACAAAGGGACACATGGAGGAAGATCTCTCACTTCAGAGATATGGTGCTCCATAGGATTGTAAGAGCTGTGCATTGAAAAGTCCCAAAGCCCAAACTCCCGAAGTAATTGTGGAACATTGATCTCAAATAAAAAATAACCGTTGATCTTTGCAGTAGTATCACTAGAAGGCCCGAAGTCTCGAAGTTAACGAGAGGCTACCACTTGAATCAGGGAAAAGTGACTTTGGGAGATTTCCATCCAAAAATCCCGAAGTCCCGAAGTAAAGACAGGTTGACATGTTGCTTCGAGCCCTACCAACTCCACATGTGTTTTTCAGCTCAACACATGGTGCTCATCCATCACTAGCTATGACATTATATAGCGTCATGCCACCACGCCAGATTCGGAAGATCGTTCTCGGGGAGGCATTCTTGCTCAGCATTCAAATCTCTCAATTGTCAAAATTGGCTCCATCTCTAAGCATGATTTAAAGGTATCTTGGAGTTAGCAAATGGATAAATTTTAGTAGGGGCGCTAAAATAGCAGGGTTTCCCAGATCGTGGATTTGCATCAGATCTACGACCACACTTCATTACGGGGACAGAACATGCCCGAACGTTAAAATTCTAGAGTGGTCTCGCAATAGAAACCATGGTATGGCGAAAGGGATACATGGTGGAAGGTGGTGAGTTGCGGGCTCTAAAGCAGTGTGGATCTAAACCGCCTTTGACATCCCCACAATCAAGTGCTTATTTAATGTCAAATATGAGAGAATAATGTAGCAACCCCCTAGGCGTTGAGCCTCATCCTGATCCCAAGGAGAAATCAGTTAATGAAAGAAATAATCGGTAGTTGAAACCTCGACTCACTCCATAAATATAAATCATGGAGGGTTTGGCCGTGGAGACAAAAGACTGTCAGCCTAAGGTACCACGAGGGGGAGTTTTCCTGCAGGCCCATGCTAATCCGGGTTTTCTTCTTATAGAACGAACAAGACAATTGAAGGACATTCCAGGAAGGGAGAAAGACGTGAAAATTGGATACAACAAGCATAGACAACGAGGAGACACAGATGGAAAAGCCTTGGACATGATGACCAACTCATGCTCCTAGCGGTTGTCCACTGTTTTGGGGATAAATACATGAGTTGAAGAATATGTTATGGTCGATGGTTGAGCATAGCTCCCTATTTTGTAATATTTTGATACCAGAGCGATTATCTGGTTATGTATGAGACTTGAGACTTTATCATTAATAGAAGTCGACTTATTTCATCATCCTATTTACTTTTGTGCTGAAACACTCATGCATGGAAGATCCATACGAGGTGTTGTAGTTGTATTGTAATGGAGTTTTGATTATAATGCTATAGTGACCTGTTTCAGTATTTTATTTGGTTTTCTTGTTTCCTCTAATGATGAAATGCTTGTGCATGGATGATCTAGACGAGGTGTTGTAGTTATATTGTAATGGAGGTTTGATTATAATGATGGTGTGACCTGTTTCAGTATTTTATTTCATTGTCTTATTTCCTCTAATGTTTAAATGATCGTGCATGGATGATCCAGACAAGTTGTTGTAGTTGTATTGTAATGGAGGTTTGATTATAATACTATTGTGAAATATTTCAATATCTTAAACTTGAGTTCAAGAGTGCTCTTGTGCCTGAGTTTTTCTTCACCAAGCTACTTGAAGGCTGGATGCTCATGACATACTTTTCCACCTTTCTCACTAAGTCTTCTTTCTGCTCACCTTTAACCTTAAACCAATGACTGAAGTTAATGATAACCTCATTTGATTATGCATTTCTAGTCGAGTTTTCTGTGTTAAAACATTCTCATGCTAAGATTTGTCCATTCGACCTAAACTCATAAACCTACCTCCACCAACATTTTTATGAGTACTGGGCTTATCCTCTTGCAATCCAAGGGTGAATCTCAGTGCTAACATTCATGGACCCATTACCGAGGAACAAATTGAATACATTTCCCTGGGATTGAATGACAAAGAAATTCTGATTCTAAAGGTGCATCAGAAATCAGTACCTTGAAGATTGCATCTTGCACCTGGCGACTCCACTATTTCAATTGTGGCTCCCAAAGGTAGACACACAAGGTCTACTCCACATCTACCTTTGGCAACACCTGAAGATGACCCAGAGAATATTATCAAGAAAGGAAATATTTCTTAAGAAGGCTTTTCAGCTGTTGTTCCATATTGAAAAGCTCCATGGGAAGAACGACATTGCACAGTTCTAGCTTTAGATGGTGATTGAAGTTGTACACCTTCAAGATTGCACATTCTCAAAGATTTTCATGTAGTTTTCAATATTCATTGTCAAAAGTTTTATTCCTCTAAGTTAATTTGTCATAGCTGTTGTGAGGAGTATAAAGACTGTGTTCAAGATATAATTGATTCTTATGAAGGCTATGAGAATGAACAAGATTCCTTGGATGAGGAATCGACTCTTTCCCTTCCCTGTTCATCTGCATCAGATGAAAACTTTGTTTGTTGTCTCAATAAGGAAAGTGAAAAATTTGAGTTTGTTCTGGAAGCTAATACTCTTTGTAACCCTACCTCTAAAAAACCTAGATATGAGCGGCCTATTTTTGACTCATATGGTGATGATAAGATATTTATTCTCGAATTGAATCTTGAAAGGCAACCTGTGTTTAACAATGAAGAACATTTTTCTCATGTTGGGTAGAAGATACCTCTTGGTATGTCATTTGAGCCTACTCCTTTAGTTGATCATTATGGAGACATTGATGAAGATGTCGAGGTGTTTTTGGTCTTAGAAGCAAAAAGAATTAGCGGCCAAACTTCTAATAAAAATGAAAGATTTTACCAAGATCAACATGATAAAGAGAAATAGGCATTCATTGATATACATGAGGAGATTTATTTCCATTAGCTAGCAGATCTTATCAGAGAAGATACAAGAGAAGTGGATCAACAACCCACATCAACTATTCACTCACCTGTTCTTTCCATAGACATTCAACCATATGTGAGCAGTTGTAAAGCAGAGAAGGATTTATGTTAGCAACCCAATAAGTTTTATCACCTATTTTATGACCCTGTAGGGGAGTACATGGAGTTGCATTTCCTCAATGTATTGAAGCCTTCAAGCTTTATCTTACCTTCATCATTGGGAGGTAATCGAAAGAATGTAATTAATTTTCCGTCACAGTTTTATTGTCCCTTTCTGATTAGTGACAAAGTAAATAAGTTTTCAGTTAGGAAGATAATTGAATGGCTCTGGTGGAAGTTTGTTTTCACCTAGCACATTGTAAAAATCGGTTAGTTTAGGATTGTACATAAATAAGATCCTTCTGGAGCATGTGTGTGTGTGTTTTATTTTTAATTTGAGTAGTGTACATGTCAGCCTACTGTCTTCAACAAAATGAATTTGAGCTTGACTCCACAACCCAACAACTAAGACACCGAAACTGCTTGTTCTTGACAGCTCACAGGGAGCATGCCATCCCCTGTGGAGCCAATGTTAAGAACCTTCCATTTGTCGCCCGTCATACTCGTCAAATTATTTTCTATTTCTTCCAATGGTAGGAATAGATCCTTCTGATATAAATAATCTTCCATTTTCATATTTCTAGCTGGTAGTTTTGGCCGTTAAATTTATCAACCTTAAACTTTCCATCTTCTATGATTGCTCCCACTCGAACTAGGAACCCTCTTTTCCAGCAAGTACCTTTGGCTCTGATACCAGTTGTTAGAAAAACCAAGATCGTGAAGCAATAAAATAAAACAAATGTGGAAGTAATACACTGAATATACACAATACAATAGAGACACATATATACATGGTTCCCCCAATGTGAGCTACGACCACCAGAGAAATTGTCAGGTCCTTTCTTTTTATTATCCAACAAAAATGAAGGGATACAACCTACAACACACCTGATGTAACTTCCTCTTCTTTCTCTCACAATATCCTCTCTCAGAATACAATATTCACTCACATTCCCAGCTGCAAAACAATTCCCTCAAGAAAAGAGGGTTGAATTATAGGGAAAAAATCCCTAACATAAATTCTATCATCAGATCTATGACCTTATAATGAATGGTCTAGATTGAATGGGAAATTACAATATTTTACAATGCAATTTTCCCAAAATTTTTCCTTGGGGGTCCACTGGCCCCCATGTCCCCCAACTAGGGGGGGGGTAGGTCCCCCCCATACCCCCTTCATTCGGGGGCCAGACCTTGAACCCCCAGAAGAAGGGGGATAGGAATACCCACATATAAATCAATAAGATAATTAGGCTCCACAACCAACAGGTAAGGACTCCCATTTTCCTTAGAAGGAGAAGGTTTAGTGGACCTTGTGGCACTAGAGGTGGAAGGGCTGGCACTAGAGGTGGAAGGGATACCCCCAGGTCTACATGACCAAGTCTCTATCATGAGGTAGATTGGGTGGGTGGTGGGATTACCTATTTGAGGGGTAACACCTAATGTTGAGGTGTATGTTAGCTCACTTGAAGGAATAATGGGTTCATGTTGGGGGATGGGGCATATCAAAGTAGAAGAATGGGTACCACTAAGTTTATTGTTCTTTGTGCACTCTAAAAAAGCTTCCTGGACTAGCTCTAGGGTGAGGTTAGGTTACTGATGGGCTGGGTGACCATAGATCTCACAAAATGGGAAAGGGTGATTATTCCATGTAGGGGTAGTACATTTGTTCTTGGTTTGACTATATTTATGGTGGGAACTATAATTTCCCCTGACATTACAATCATTTCCCTCATTCCATGGGAACTTATAGTGTGTGGTACTCTTCTTACTCATTGTGAGTGGTGGCTGGTCAATATAACTAGGAGAGGGTGCCCAAGTTTGTCAAAACTAGGAATAAGAGGATGGGTTGAACTTAACATGTGGGAAAAAATATTGTGTTTCCCAATGTTGTCAATGAGAATTGTTGCAAGCTAGGGGTTCAAGGGTCATGTCCCCGAAATTATTTTTTTGTGTTATGGGTCCAAATCCATGTTTCCAAAGGGAAAAAGTTCCCACGTGATGAACAATGTGGTTTTTAAGTGTGTTTTGTTAGATCACAATGTAGAGTGTTAATGTATCACATGTTGTTATGAAAAAAGGAACAATATTATGATTCTAGTGACCTTCCACTAAAAACAACTAGGCCTTCCTACATCTCTTAACAACAATGTCTGAAACCATTGGAAGAGAACTAGTGAAGGTGTGAAAGTATCGGTTATAATAAGGGGTACTAGGGGAATATCCCAAAGGAACTGGTGAAATTTACCAATAGCCATTAAAAATATGTCCTAGGTGTGGTTGCAACCCACAAATACCACCTTTGTATAAAACCTATTTTTGGAACACTTTGTTTCCTCCTTCAAGTGCAACAAGGGAATATCAACCTCAAAAGGCAGTCACAGACTGGGATACATCACAAGAGATGGGTAGTTAAAGAAGGCTCATGTGAAACAACCAGACCTAAGCTTCACTCCTTCATGGGTATTTCCCTGACTTATGGTGTAGAAACAAGTTCCCTAAACAACCAAAAACTAACATTCAAGTGAAAAATGATGACAAGGGTTTTTTGGATACCTACCCGTGAAATCCTAACTTGAACTAAAAATTTATTTTGTGCCTCTCGATGGAGGATTTTAGTGGGTTATTAGAGTTGTGATTTAAATTTTTTTTTGTATTGGGGTCATGGACCAATCCTGTTACTTAAGGGTGTGCTTGAAGGATCTTTGGGAACACCTAATTCTTTACGGTCCTCCTAGATTTCTGTTGGGTTCAAGGAGGAGAGCATACTTTGACGAAAATGATCTTTAGATACCTTAATGTGTGAGAATTTGATTGTGTGCAAGGTTGAAAGCATGCAAAAAAATATGGTTATGATTGAATTTGCAAAATGTGGATGTCATGGGGTCCATTACTCTTCCTTTAATTAACCAATAAATGTTTTTGCAATCCCTGTGAAATTGGAAAACTAGCCCTAAGTAGAAAGAGATGTGGACATTTGGGGTCTTTAAAAATCCTTAACTTCCTAAGTGCTTTTTGTAAAACTAGAACTATACCAGGTTGTACAATGATGTGGAAAATTGGGGTCCTTACGAATCCTTATCTCCCTAATGTTCTTTTTTTGCAATAAAATATGAGGTGTACAAGTGCTTTGGCATCACCTAGTTACTTGTTTGTTTGTTTGAAAAACTTGGAAAAAACTAAAGAGAATAAGTGCACATTTGGGTATTTAATTATGACTTTAATTTATGTCATATGTTAGTTTTGCAAGGGATATGGAGAAGACTTATAAACCCCATTCTATTTCACAAAGTTCACTCAAGGGAGTGCGAGGTGAAAAACATACTTTGGGGGATACAAGAAGGCTCCTAGTCCTAAAAAGTGGAAATGCTTAATTGAACAAATCTATCTAAGAGTTCAAGTGATTCAACTAGCCATCCACATGGAAAGATAAAAGAGATTGTGTTTTTTTTTTAATCTTTCCAAGTATCTAGTTTAGCTAATTTACTTTGAAAGAATGGAATCAAAGTATGTTTTGTTATTTTTACAAAGTGATATAAAATAAATTCTAAACCCCTAATGGCAGGGAAGGGTGAAAAACACCCTCAGCTTAGGATAAAAGACAATCCATGTGGGTCACAAAGGTGACAGATAAATGGATGAGTACACACCGGGTAGAACTAGAATGCAGTTACAGGCGCACATTGCACACCTCTACATGACTCTTCTTTTGAAAGTCACGAAAATTATTTTTTCATTGTTGTAAAAAATTTCAGATGGAATGTGAAACAATGAAGGCCAATGCACTTGACTTGCAAAACTAGAGATATGTGAAAATGGGCTCTTGAAGCCTACAATGGGAGAAATTGGATTTAGAACCATAATGAAGTTGTGTTGTAGTCTAAGGGAAAGTACCATAGTGTTACCAATAGTTATTTACAAAAGAATAATATATGTTAGACTATTACACACACATACATACATGGAAGCATACACAGAGTAGTGGGAGAACGATCAATATGCACTTCATTATGTATGTGAACAACCGACCTTTCTCTGTTACATAGTCACATATATATATATCTGAGATTGCAGTTAACTATTTGTTACAATTTCTTAACTACTTGGTTGATCGACTCTAACTGTATAGTCAACCAACTCATGTACTCAACTTATGCAGTTGACTTATTTGGTCGATTGGCTGGTCTAGTTGGCAAGGCCTAATATCCCATAAAACATATCCCTCCCCCCCTTCAATTCCTTGCTTGTCTCGAGCAAGGGGGAAGGTGTGACTATTACATTGAGAATAATTTGTAGAGGGAAAGGTTACAATTTTTAGAATGAGAGAGAGAAAGAGAATATTTGGAATGACTAGTTTTGCTAGTTCTTGCGGTGTTCCATTTTGATGAGTGTTAGATTCCTTCAGGCCATTGTTGAAGTAGTTTCAGACTAGTGAAACATATTTTTGAATGATGAAGAATAAGTAATTAGATATCATCTTGAGCTCATTCAGTTTGGATCCTTCAAGCCAGCTCGATTGGTGCAAACTATGTGTTCTTAGATCGGGGATTTCTCTCTCAAAATTTGTTTCTATCCCCACTCTCACTGGATGATTCTAGTTTCTTTGGTGGTATATTAGTTGGAAGAAAAATTGTTCTCTTCCACTCAACCCTATCTCTTGTTGATGCAGATGACCAAGGAATATGTTTCCATTTTCTTTGAACTATGTAGGAATTGGCCAATGGACAAAAGGTTCCAAAGTTCCTTAGGAAGAACTGTATGATGCCCCATCGATGATGCATATATCTATGGATGAAAGAGAGGGAACTTTCTCTCCTTTGTGAAAACAAGTGAAGTTCCTCATGATGTTGGAAGAACTTGGCCCCTCCTGGAGGAAAAATCAATGCAAATGGGTCAAATCTCATGACTTTAGCTCTTCCTCATATGCAACAGACTCTGCTTCCTATTGGTTTCTTGCACCTCCCATTTGATCCTTTTATGGTGGGTGTTAGCAATAATTTTTGTCTTGGGCACAAAAGTACCCAGGTCTACAGGCTGCACGAGAAGTGCCCAAGCACAGCACGAAAGGATCTCATTTCAGATTACAAGTCAAGCGAGCGGGCAAAGTTTTGTTCTCAGCAGTCGAGATCCATCTATAAAGCTAATTGATGGTCACTGGGATTTTGGGGCTACCAAGTTACCCGAGATATAGTGCCAGAGAATCACTTATATTTCAAGACAAAATCTGGGTCATCTGATCCAGTGACGCATGGCGCAATATCTAGTCACATCGGCATATCGACATTCGAGAGTTTGAAGGGTAAAGGTTCCTCGTCATCTCACACCTCAAAACCCTGAACCCCAAAGCGTCGAAAGTTCCCAGAGTCGGGCCCATGGTTTTGGCGCCTGGTCACAAAGGAGCAGGCCTAGAGGAGGGGCGCTAAGGTTTATCATTTGGCAAGATGAGTCCCAAATATCCAAGAGTGATATTAGATGTTCATCCCGGAGGGGCACGTGGTGCGTGACTAGGCTCTTTACCTTTTCGCCCATCGCAACTTCAAAGCGTAAGGAGCAGCTCTTTTATATCCCTGAGACGCGAAGCGTCGAAGATGTCCCAGACCTGGGCCCGCAGTATTACTGAATTAGTTCAGGACCATCATATCAGAGAGGGGCGTGTGGCACCCATTAGGCCCTCTCGAAATTTTTCCCATCACAACTTTTAAGAGAAAGGATCTTCTCCTTCCTATCCACGAGCCCCAAAACGCTGAAAGAACCTTTGAAGATAGGCAAAAAGTCACAGCCTGTAGTCGCTTGGAGGTGATAGAAAGAGATGCGCAAAGGGATGAAGCGCCGAGTATAGCTACAGAAGGGATCACCGTGTTCTCCAGGTGCCAGTTCAACTTGATCTCAACCCTGATACCTGCTCAGAGTAAATGAAGAAGAGAGAGGGTGGTTGAAACCTCACCTCACTCGTTGATTGCAAAGTATGGATGTCCTGGTCTGAAGTCTGCCCGAGATGGTCCTCTGTATTGGTTCTTCCCACAGAAGCCATGCCAAGTCCTCGACTCACCAGGGAAGCATGCACACGCTAATTCAACATTTAAGGGCTCAGCTACCCCCTCGGCGGGATCCATGCAGAATTAAGGTGGCGTATGACACAGGAGTGCAGGTCAGATTTGATTGAAGAGATGCCCCATCCTGAAAGTCTAGGATGCCTCTGATGGGGTTTTTGTTGGAGTATATGAAGGCGTTTGGCCATTTTTGTAATCACCGATGGTAGAGCGAAGCTCCCGATTGTAAAGTTTTAACAGACACTCTAGTTCCCTGGTTATGCATCTGTATGTAAGATTTCTTGTTTAATGACAGACAGTTTTCTTACCTCATCTAATTTTCATCTCATACTGAGGGAATTCATGATTGATTGATTCACATGAATTATTGCAATTATGTTATGATAAAGGATTTATTGTTGCATTGTTGTATTCTCCGGTTTTCTGCGTTTAAATGTAAGAAGATCTTGCGTTTAGATGTTTTCTCCTACAGTCTGTTAGAAACCTGATGTTTACGACAGACCTTTGCATTTCTCTTATACAAGTCTTCCCCCTATTCACCCTTACTACAACTCACTGTCTGAATTTTATCTAAGACCTCACTTGCCCATGCATGCCTAGCCTAGTTTCGGAGTTAGAACAATATTGTTTTGAGTTAAATTCCATTCGATCACCCCTTTTTATAAACAAATTGTGACATAAACTGATGGGTGTCGGGCTCTGCTCCTGCTGCAATCCAGGAGTGACTTCTAACACTAAAAATGGGTATGGTATGTGTCTGGTGCAGATGTTGGTGGAGGGAATGATGCCGACAATTATATCACTATACTTTCTAAAATGACTCTATCTTGTGTGATCCCCCAGTCTTGTTAGGTTGGAATCTGACTCGACTTCCTCCAAAACATCCTTCTAGTCTGACAGACCAACGAACTTTTAAAATTTATGTTGGTTAGTTGACTTGTGCCTCAAAACTTCATACTTTCCAATTTATTTTATACTTATCATGTCAGTGTTATGAGCCAACTGCTCTGGTATAGTCTGTTTATTATGCTCCTTATCAATCTTATCTATCTATTTATATTTTACTATTTCCTTTTCGGCTTGCTTTGGGAGTTTGACTTCACCTACTAGAACTGTTATGTTTAAATCCTTACTTTGACACCTAGGTATCTTGTTCTCTAGTGATTTCCTTGCTACAAATCAAGTTAACAACTCACAAAAAAAAAATACACTGCTAGAATATTCAACTCAAATAAGGATAGCAAAAGAAATAATGGAAACCAAAAATATCAACTACAATACACAAATATATTATTCTAATCAATTAATCTTATCATTCAAATAACTTCAAATCTTACAAGGGCTCCCTTACTGGGAAAATGGACCAAATAGAAAAAAGAGACAAAATACATCAAAACTTGGCTGGATGATCTACCGCCAAAACTATTGTACAATCATGTACGGTGACAACATAAATTTTACATTAATACCCATGTTGTTCCATACAACCTGTAACAGAATACTTTCGCTATCCATGCAACATGTATGATGAAAATTGCGTTGATTGGGAGACTTGTACCAGAAAATCTGCACTATCTGTGATGATCGATCATTCTGCTACACACTTTATCTTTCTCTTCCTTTGGCCTGGATATCTAGATGGAAGTCCATCTCCACCAATCCAAGATCTCTTTGAATCACAGTCCTTCATGATCCAACTCTTCGAGAAAAATTCTGTCTCTTCTTTGTATGAATGTATCACATGTCTTCTCCTTCATCCTAGCCTTGCTTTTATAAGATTGAGTTATGAACTAACCATAATCTCCAAAGTGATTAACGATTGAGATTAATTCTCACCTCACTTGAGATCAATGGGTATTATTTAATCCACTAATGATAATTAAATCATTACTTTAAATAAAAACTCAACTCACTTATAAAATCAATTTAATAATTCCTTTAATTAAAGTAAAGTCTCAAGGTATAAGGATTTGGATGACTTCAGCATGTCTATAGACTTAGAACTATGGAAAAATACCTGTTTGATGCTACCAAACATCAACATATTATAGGTTTGTTGTCAACTAATATCTGTAATGGGGTTGTGTGATGTAACCCTTGGTTGTGGATATCGCCTTGTCCTTGGGATTCTAGGAACACATTTGGATGGCTTGACCAATTTTATTTATTATTATCAATTGTTGATTGAGTTAAGTTGAGTGGAGTCGAATTACTTACATGAGCCAAGTCGATTGAATAATTCTTTGTGCCTAATCCAACATCATTATTTCAACTTCCTCTGACCCAAAGTGACTTTATTTTACTTGTTCGCTTTCACTAGTTGGTTGATCTGAAATTGTGTCTTTAGAAGACACTTGGCGATGTCCTCTCCATTTTTTTCTTCTTGGGAAATTTATTCATTGGTTTTCTTTCTTCAATGATTGGACAAAAGGTTTATTGGAGGTGATTCCCTAGTTAGGTCGATTGTGCATTCCCTTGTTCTTTGTCTTTTTGGAACAGGGTTGGTACTTGGATTTGGTCGATTTACTTTTTGTTGACACATTGTGGCATTGATTATTCAACCCGTGATTTCTTCTTTTGATATTCTAATCTTTGATTTTTCTATCGCCTCATTTCGACATGATTGTTAAGGGAAAGTTTAGATTTTTGTGCTTTAGCACACTTTTCTTTGATATTTTTCATGGATTCTTGAAAGGTCGGTCCAATGCTCAATTTTAATATCTTCCTAGTTACTGTTTTATCTTTTCAGGTCTACTTTTCTTGTTGCTTTCCATGTTGGGATATACTTCTTGTAATAGTAGCAATATTTTCTTTCATTGCAGGATCATCAAAGTTGAGTGTAGTGTATGATTGGAACGTCTCCCACCGTATTATGTACATGTCTTCTGGAGTTGCGTTGGATTCAAAAACTTGTTTTCCTTTTACTGCTCTCTCTATTTCTTCCTCCTGACATGCGTTATTTTTGTGGGAGTTACTTTTTCCATTCCCAAGTCTTTGACAAATGGGATGGTATACAATTTTTTTTCTCTCTCCTCCTCCTGTTCAACGTCTATAAGAGGTGTTATTAAAGTTGATCCTTCTTGGATGAATTCTTGAGGAATGTTTATTTGACAATGTAATTGTCTTTCAAGCTCTTGAAAAATCCATAATCCAGTCAGTTGATATTCTAGGTCGATTAACGTTGGACCATGTTGAACTCCACACCAAAATTTGGTGTTGTCAATATTGAGATGAATATAGGAATATGGTGATGGTGCTCTTTGAACTATCTATTTGAACCTCTCTCTATTAGATGCATTTTTTAAAATTCAACTTTTGAACATATCATCGACTGATAGGGAGTCACATGAGTCGACTACTCTTGGGGATAAAACCCTATAACTTTCCATGGTTAGGAACTTATTTTCTATAAAGGAAGGCTTCCCAGCTAGACTGAATTGGCCCATGGAAATCCATATTAGTAGAGAAGGGAATTTTACCAATCACCCATTATCCTAGCATTATCTGCAGTTTCTTTTTATAGTGATGGCGAGGTGCTCCACCTAGTCAAATTTTTTGCATGTTTGGAGGATTTGTCCAATAGGTTCTAACATCACGAGTTTGACGTTGGATGATCGACATGTAGAAGTAAAGCATAAATATACGATAATGCAGGTCCATTTTCCCCTTAGTTTTGTTACTTTGTTGATCAGTAAGCCCTTGGAGTTCTTTATTGATGTTCCTTCTCTTAGGAACTGTATCCAGTCATTTGATATGAGGGTTTTTGGAACTGTGGTCACTCCATGTGGTAACCCTGTAAAGCGATGTATCATTCCTCACATTATTCCCACTAGGTATTCTAACCAGAGATGGTCATTGTGATATTGACTGACTATAAACTTTGTTTCTTTTTCCTTACAACCCCTAAGCTATTGTTGGCATGGGGGTAGACCCAGGGTTCAATGCTTACAACAACACAAAAAAAAACCTTAACTACTGGCCCTTTCGGCAACACCTGCGAAGCAGATGAAGTCTCACCCGAGGTAGAGGCAAGGGTGGTTGTAGGACTCAGATGTCTGCAACCTTATCTGGGACACAGATCAGTGATTGTAACACCTTAACGGAGCACTTAGCAGTTATAGTTCATTAATATTTAGTGTTAGTTTACAATGCATCTAAACCCTAATAATAGATTAGCAGAGTATTCACACAGATCCAATAGGTTCAAGAACTAAGCATACCAACATAGATCAGATCTAGCATTCATTTACATTATTCAGCACTAAGCTACCATATTAGATTCTTCTAAGAATATATCAATGCACTAAGAATTTAACCACATAAACAAGAGAACAACCATAAAGCACAAAGAAACCACAACACGAGGTATACATGGTTCACCCCCACCTTGGGGCTACGTCCAACTCTTCTTCTTTATTTCTGTATGTCAATATTCTACATGCACAGAGACATGATATCTTACTCTGTAAAGGACAAGAGATTTGCACGCACTCCCCTAGATCCTCCTTCCCTAAGTTACAACAAAAATCCTCTTCGTAGTCTCTTACAATCACTTTCACTTAGCCTTGCAAATCTTACACAGTATGCACAAAGCATTTACAATCATCACTTGCACTTAGCATAGCACCAAAAAACTCCTCTCCTACCTTCTCTTACATCACCTAGACTTCTATTTATACATTAAAAAGAGGGCCTAAACATGGGTAAACCCATGGGCCGACATCCCCATACCCGTTACATAAGCCCAAAACCCAAAAATCCTTAAAAAGGGGCCGAGTCCCGCGATCTCCGCTTCGAATTGCGCTCCACCTGCGATAGCCTATTGAAGTCCCAAAAATAGGTCAAACATGACCAAGGATCCTCAAAACTTGGTCAAGGGACAATAGGCCCCAAACACTCAACTGTGACTCATCCCGAGTCACTATGATCTGGGTAGCTGTGCTTCAAAATCCTCAAGCTGCTTCGACCTGTTGTTGTGCCATGACCTCCTGCTTGGTGAACTCTTGGATAACTCCTTCATTGACAGGTCCCTCTAAGCGTTGTTCAACTGTAGTGACGACTTTCTCTAGTTCTGCTCGTCGGCCTTCAATCTCTGTGAATAGTTGGAAAGCCTCATCCTGTGTTGGTTGGAGCCTCTGAGTCACTTCCATGACTTTTCTTTGAATGGTGTGGACCTGTTTTTGAGCAGTGCGTTGTTCTTGGGATCGCTTCATCCTCTCAATGGTTGATAGGGGCTTCAACTGCGCCTGTAATGTTTCTTCTTGCTGCTTTTCCTCCTAGAGCTGTGACTCCAGTGACTTCAGTTTAAGATCCTCAACGAGTCTCTCATAAGTCTGGGCATTGTGATCACTTAGTTGTTTACATTCCATGGAAAGGGCCTTGATTCTCTCAACTACGCTTCAAGAAGTTGCTTCTCTTTGATCCCGCACATCCTGCGGAGTGTTGGGCACTATTCGTAGCTCTAAGTCTGTTATTCTTTGTTGAAGCTGTTGGATAGATTCCATTATTTGCGCTACTTGATGCTCCACTCAATATTCTTCCTTTGGCTCTAAGCCCATGACAGAGCGAAGTTCTCCGTCGACTGCTTCTTTGACTCCAAGATGCTCTGAGAGCAACTGCTCTTTTTCTTTCTTGACCTGCGCTCTCTCTTCTTCAAACGTGGCTTGAAGGTCATCCTTCTCCTTTTGTGTGACCCGATGTTTCTCTACCATTTCTTCTTGAGGTTGTTTCAGGGCTTTTGTGGCCTGGTCTTCCTCAGCTTGTGCTCGACGAAGGTGAGCTTCGGTCACATCAACTAGTCTGCGGAGTTGGGCAAGCTCATCTCCCAACTCTGGTTCTTCTAATGGCAGGGGTGCAATGGATACTACACGACTGGATTGAAGGGCCTGCTATACCCCTCTGAGTTCAACCTTGATCCTATCATACATTTCCTCCTGCTTGGCTTCATGTTTCTACAATATGTCCTATGAGGCATTTGCTACAACTGCGATGATGAAGTCGAAGTCATCTACAATGAGCATAGTCTGCATCTTAGTCAAGGTGGCTCTGGATTTCTTTCAAGAAGTGGGTTTTGTGGGGGAAACCTTCCTTTTCTTCAAGGGATCAACCTCATCAAAAGGATCCCTAGGTGGTGTTACTTATCCCTACTTATGTTGATCTTCTTTTTCGTTGGTCTCTTCTTGCTCTACTTCGTCATCACCCCCTCGACCAAGTGATACTAAAGAAGTTTCTTCCGATGCATTTCTCTATTTTTGGACCTCTTCGGTCTTCTTCCTTTTGCCGGGTCCAAGAGTATCCTTTTCTTCATGAGTGGTCTTAGGGATGCCAATTAGTTCAGGGTATGGCATTTCTGTGGGGTCATCGGGGATGATGAGCTCTGTAGACTATTCCTTGGTTATCTCTTTGAGGTCCTCCTCTATGAGCTTTTAGTATGACTGAATCTCTTCTTTATGCTCATCTGCTCACGCGGTGATATAAATGAAGTGTCGATATGCATAGAACTTCATGAGGGGTCATAACCGATGCAGGGTGTTTGGTGTCATGTAAGGGAAAACTTCGATAACCCTCTTCAGTTAGAGGTAATATGTATGAAAGACCACATTCGACTGCCACTATTTTTCCATATCGCTTGAGTACCAGAGCATGGTGAAATTCATATCAAATGGCTCAAATGGCTCAATGTCCAGGAAGGTCGCACCTTGTGACACCTCCCAAGTGGTAAATGCGATGAGGATCAGGAGCCAACTAAAGTGGAAATCATAGCCCTGATCATGAGCTTTGCGGAAGTATAATTCCAGTTGGTTGACCAATTACTTCGCTCAGTTCATCTGGGGTCCTTCTACACATTTCCCGACGAGGTCAACAACGAATCCTGTGACCTGTCTAGGTCTGTTCTTCTGACAAGCTTTCCTGCGATCAGCTGGCACTAGTACATATGACCAAATTTTCCACGGTTTTTCATTGCTATTGCCACACTTATCCGTCGCAATTTCCATGAAAGACAAGACTATTTTTTGTTGCTATATCCACGAACCAATTGTTCGTGGAAACAACGACGAAATTAGCTCTCCACATGTCATCACCATCAAGATAAGTTAACATTATACATCGTCAGAATTACAACGAAAAATCGTGGCAATGTAAAAAAAATTTGGAATGTTGCGACACAAAAGCGTGGCAATAGAAACGGAAATTTATGCCAAGACAAAACTTAGGACGCAAATGTTGTATGTGCAACGCAAAACCGTGGCAAATTGCGACGAACATTCATCGCTATTGCAACACGTCCTTTAAGTTAAAAAAAATTAAAACTACACGAGATATGGTATTACCATATTACATTGTAATATGGTATGCCATATTACAATGTAATATGGAAATACCATATTACATTGTAATATGGTAAAGCCATATTACAATGTAATATGGCAATACCATATTACATTGTAATATGGTAATGCCATATTACAATGTCTCTACTTTATCAACAAGATGCAAGAAGTTCTTTTTAAAACCAACTTAGGATAGCGATTTGTCCTGAGTGGGATGGTGACCTTGGCATTCAACAAGATAGGAAGTAATTCATTGATGACAAGTGTAGTAGGTGTGCAGGTCCACTAGTGTATGGATATTATCTGCTAAGTGACAGACTTGAACTTCCTCTTCCAGAATAGATGGCTCATATAGCTTGAGATGATTGACATAAATGATATTATGAATGTCTATCAAGGAAGGGAAATAGTAATGACAACCATTGTCATTAATATATTGAAGAACAATATAGGGACAATAGAAAATAGGCTTGAGTTTTTTATGATGCTACCCCTTAAAACATTGTTTGTCCATATACAACCAAAGTCAGTCACCAATTTGAAACTAGACAAAGCCTTGATGGTGATACTAGAGGGATTTATAATGAGCTAGGGAATATTGAAGGGAATTAGTAACCAAAGAATGAATGCTATACAATTTATGAACATATGGGATTCTATACATTTTACCTCACCTTATAGGAACTTCTATCCATAAGATGCGAATAATAGCAAGATGCAAAGAATGAGCAATGCAAGAAATTATATAGGGGTAATATGAGGGTCTTTGCAATGTACATGAGATACATTGTTGTTGTAAGGGAATCCTCTATCAACTAGGCCTATATATCCCATGACGTACATGTGAAGACCCCTATGCCTTTAGAATTAGTGTGAGATAAAACTACAAGGTGTGCCATGTGGATTAGTGTAATGTTAGGCAAGTAGAAGACAAATGAGAAAGAAATATTGGTAGACAAACATTGCATGTTAAACAAACAATTTTGACATGGGGGAACAAGCGAATTTAATCACTTCATAAGAATGATAGAAACTAAACTATGAAATGTAAATAATGAAATAAAAAAAAATAATCCTAACTATCACGTAAATGATGCAATGGCTAAATTAGGAGATTAGAGATGAGCAATTTATAATTACTATATTAATGGAACAATAACTAGAACATGTAAGTAAACCATGAGTGAGTCTAACAATAATAATATCTCAACTATAAAATCATTGATAAGATTAAGAGTGACAAGGAGATACTTGCATTTACTTATACGTGAGGTAGGATGGTGTAGGAACATGTTTATCTATATACCTACATCATAGAGGTTGGCATCTTTCCAAAAGTGAGGTAGGATGAGCAACATGATCTCTTATGGAAAGGATGGAGGATAGATGAAAAGGTAAAGATGGGAGGTTGTGGTGTTAGGGTAGTTCTAACAAAGGCAAGAAAAAGAAGTTGATGACAATGGGATGGCATTGGAAAAAGGAATGAGTTGACATAAACCAACTAAGAGTGAACATGAGAGAGAGAGGAAACACACTCTAATATAGGGTTATCACAAGAATAAATGTAACATATGGCAACTTGGAGTTAAAGTGAGCATAACAAATGACATTCAATGTTCTAGGATTTCTGTAGTCATTAAGGCGCCATACACTAGTCAAGGACATAGCATGAGTCCCATGTGACATACGATAATCTGGAGAGTGTGAGCATAATAGGCATCATAAACTAGTAATATAGAGTCATCAAAAGCACAAAAACAACACATGATAGCCTAGATTTAGTGCAAGAATGAGAGGTGGCATACATCAATGGGTTATTTTATGCAAGCGTAGGAGGCGACATGCATCAACCTAAGTTCAATGCAAGCGTAGAGGTGAAAAATACCAATGGTACTAGTGGAGGAGAGAGGATCAAAAGAAGATACGATGTCACCATTGGTAGGGGATCCATAGTTGCAAGCTATGGAATGTGACCATTAAGGGGGACATCTTGGAAAATTGACCAAAGAAGTGATAGTTGAACCTAACTAGGTAGACATTATCTCAAGTAGGGTCTTTCTTGAGATAATGACCTATAAGGGACCCATCGATATTATGACCAAATAAAAATGGAGAAAAAGGGGTGTAAGGAAGAAGAGCTAAGGAGGAGAGGCAATACTTTCCCCAAGCATTTGAAGGACTAGGAACAGAGGAAGAGTATGTAGGAGAGCATGGAACACTAGGACAGGAAGAAGACAAGGGGAGAAATAGGTAATATTGGGTGCTACAAGGTAAGAAGTGGCTAGAGTTGATAATGGGAAGTCTAAGATAGCCCCAAAAAAACTCTGAATAGGAACAACTCTACATTCAACTTGATAAAAGTGTGTTAAAACATGGGACCTTTTTAATGTTAGCAAATGTTGATTTTGACAACTAATAGAAAGATAAGGAAAAGAGAAGGCATAGAAGAACAAGGGGCTACCTCATTGTTGTAGCCAGTGAGAGACAAGGGCAAGAAATTATGGAACTAAGTATAATAGATCATATATGTATTTTGTCAATTCATGTGTGGTAGAAAACAAAAATATTGATTTAAAATCATTGGGGAGGTTTGATATTTAGAATGAGAATAGCAGAGTGAGAGTGCACCCAGGTGGAAGGATGAGAATGTATTATTTAGATAGTTTGGAAGAGGGATAGTGCAACCATATGAGATGAGATGGATTGATGTGATGTAAAAGTGAGAGAGAAAGGTATTTATGTATTATGTTTTGTTGGGTCTTAACATTATAAGTAAGAGGTATTGCAAGAGGCGAGTTCACATTTTTTTTCATCTTTATAGAGTTGATAAGTATTGCAATGAGCATATTATAAAGAATTTCATTGTTTTTTATTTGGGTAGAAGGATGAGAAGGTATAATTTGGAATGTGTGGAAGAGAGAAAGTGAAACCATATGAAATGGTTGGATGTGAGTTACAACTAAGAGAGAGATATTTATGTAGGATGTCTTGGGCACATAATTACATGGAAAGGGTATTGCAATAAAAATGAGCTCATAGGTTTTGTTATCTTTAAAGAGTTGATAGGTATTTCAATGGACATCTTATAAATCATTTCATTGTTGTTCATATGATATGTTCAAGAGAAAATTATAGTAATCAAGGGGAGATACATAGCATTCAACGTTCTCTTGAAAAATCCCTATGACAAGGGGGACTCAACAATGTTTATTAATGAGAAGATGAGTTCAGTCCTATTGTACAAAGCCCCAATGATAAGGAGAGGGGTGAGGAGTGATGGAAAATGTGATTATTTTGGTTACAATTGTCAAGGATTATAGTGGCAAGTTGGTCTTGATCTAACAATTATGAGTAAAAAGGAATAAATTTCATTCGTCATTATGAGTAATGAGGGATATTTTTCAATAGAGTTTGGAATAGGGACTATTTTTTGTTGGGGAGAAGTGTCCAAATATTGGTGTACCCTAGGATCATCAAGGGATTTCTCATCTATGTACAAGGATTTGGATGTGAATTATTATTATAAGAATAAGCATTTTGTAATAGTGTCCTTGTTGGAAGGTTTACAGTTGGGAGTAAGCTTGTCATTGATGGAAAGAAAAACAATGGCAAAGATCAGCATGATCAACAGCATAGTGATAATGGAAGATTAAACTCCATTTTAGAATTTCAGATACCAGGAGTTGAAGTGTGGAAACACTTCACCACCAAAGTGGCAAAATCGCAAAGTGACGAAATCGCAAGGTGGATGAAATCACGAAGGTGGATGAAATCGCGAAGTGGAAAAATTGCGAGAAGATCTGGGCTGTAGGATCTGGGTTATCTACGAAGGCTCAATGGACGTTAGATATGGTGAAGCTACAAGGCGGATAAGTCCAAGAATCATACAACTCCCCAAAACTGTGAAGGAATCCTGGCCGTCCATCGGGGATAGTCGTGGACCATTGATCAAGAGGACGCATGGTAGAAGATCATCATGTCACTGACTAGAAAGTCAAAGGAGTAGGGTTCCCTAACTTCTCGAATTCGTGATATGCGAAATCACGAAATAATCTCAACCGTTAGATCGAGGCCAAATATGGACTGTTGATCAGGCACAACGAAGGCTCGTGGAGTTGTGAAGTCCCGATAAAATATTGACTGTTGATCCAAGAGGGACGCGTGGAAGAAGATCAGAGCATGTCAAAACTCCATCTCAGAGTTTCGCGTATCGCGACTTGGAGTGACGAGAACCTCCATCACAGAAATCACAAGATGCGAACTCACGATAAGATCTGGAATGTCTGATCACCAAGGGTTCTGGACCGTTGATCTAAGCTCCATCTTGGAGCTTCGCCTATCACGACTTGGAGTGACAAGAACCTCCATCTAAGGAACCGTGAGATAAAAATTCATGATAATATCTGGACCGTCAATTCACCAAGAACGTGGATCGTCGATCTGAGCTCCATCTCGGAGTTTCGCCTATCATGACTTGGAGTGACGAGAACCTCCATCTAAGGAATAGTGAGATGCGAGATTGCGATAAGATATGGACCGTCGGATCTATGGATATTTCAACCGTCGATCATACTCGATGAAGTTTATCAACTTGTGAAATATGAAGCGTCTTTTTGGCATAGCCTGTGGTCACTGCCGGTGGTCACGAGAAGAGAAGGAGTCAATTCAGATAAGCTCCATTTCGAGGTTTTTGGGATCGCTATTTGGAGAGTCGAGATGCCTCATCTCCAGATTCATGAAATGCGAAATCGCGAAAGCGCTTTATGCATAAGCACGTGGTCTCAACCGGTGGTCACACCATCGAAGAGATGAAGAGAAGAGTACATGCAGACAAACTTCCTTTCAGCGTTTCGGGGATCTCGACTTGGAAAGTCGAGAAAATTCACAACGAAATTAACGAAAAGGCGAAATGATAAATTGGGAAAAGCACGTTATGAACAAGTGCTTGGTCATAGACATGGTCATATAAAGGAAGGAGCCAGCGCAAAAAATCTCTTTTTCGGAGTTTTAGAACTCGTGACATGACGACTCAAGATGTCTCATTGCAGAATCTTTGAATTGTGAAAGTGAGAAACGAGTAAATAATGCAATAACTCATCAGAGTTAATCCAATGATGGAGGTGAATGTGAGCACGATCGAAGGGATAATGTTGATCCTCATAGTGTAACTGCTAGAAACCATTGATGGTTTCTACCAGAGGATGCGAAGAGACTTCTGTGTGATTTCCAGAGGAACTGAAGAGTTATATGGAATCTGCCAGTGGAATGAAGACAATTCGTGGAGGAAATTAACAGTTGGATGAGGGTTGGAGCTCGTAACTGAAATAGAAAGGATGAGCTCGACTATAACAGAGAAGACAAAGAGTCTCAACTACCAGAGAGAAAAAGGAATCTCGGCATAACACCTAGTGATGATAGACAGAGGGGTTGAACTACCAGATAAGCTGAAGAGTCGCGATGATGATCGCTCAGAGCACTTGAGATGTGGAGGAGATTGGCGTGGTATGAGCATGCAAAGGAATGACGAATATTGCATGCACAAGATGCACAGAAGCTATATATACATGGTACAGAGAAGATATGTGGTTGTTGTTGGAGTTGCTGTGGTTGTTATTGTTGAAGGTGATTCATGCGTGAAGGAGGAGGGAAGTGTAGCAGTTGAATTGAATAGAAGAGGAAATGTGCAGTGAATGGACATGGTGCACAAAGCATAAAAGACAGAAGAAAAGACAACGCAAGTCAGGTGTGCAGGAAGGCAGTGAGGCAGACAGAGCAATGAAATGCAGTAGAATAGTGATGAGACTGGTAAGCTATTATTGAACACTATATCACTGTAATAGGTTTCAGTATTTCATATTCATAATCTAGGGTGGTAGGGAGGTGCTAGGGAGGATTGTTTTCCTTAGAGGTTCAAGTGGGTGCTTGAACATAGGGAGTTGGTGCTTCCTTCTAGTGGGTGCTAGAGAAAAACAGAGAGTTGGTGCTCTCAGCAAGTTGCAGCTTGCAAAACAGAGGTTGTAGCCTCACAATGAGTTGGTTCTCTTATGTATGATAATGTAAAGAATCTAAATAATACTTATCATATAAATAAGAAGAGGTTTTTACCCTGTATGGGTTTCCTTGGGAAATATCTGTCTCTGTGTTTCTCATATATGTGACTGATGCTGAATGTGCCCTTGTTTATTTCCCTACATTGTTGCGATCATCATTGAGTGCCTTATAAATATTTTAAAAGAAGCATAATTGTTTAAGCTCGAGAACAACTAATTCACCCCCCCTCTCAGTTGTTCAACAATTGGTATCAGAGCCAACTCCTTTTATCTAAGGGTAGATCCTAGATCTTAAACATGTCAAGCCATGAAGGAAATTCAACCAATAAGGCCCCTTTGTTCAATGGAACAAACTTTGCTTTCTGGAAAGTTAGAATGATAACCTACATAATGTCGTTAGGTGCAAATGTCTGGGATGTGGTAGATACTGGTTATGTAAAGTCAGTTGTGCTAGCTAATAAGGATGACAAACTAGAATTTAGCTTCAACGCTAAGGCTATGAATGCTATCTTGAGTGGGCTTGCAGAAGCAAAATTCGTAAAATTTATGCACCTAGGAACTGCCAAAGAAATGTGGGACAAACTCATTAGTAGTTATGAGGGTAATGAGAAGGTAAAGGATGCAAAGATTCAAACCTATAGAATACAGTTTGAACAACTAAAGATGAAGGAATATGAAACTGTTGGAAAATACTTTCTGAGAGTAGAAGAAATGGTAAATGCAATGAAGGCACTTGGTGAAATAATTGAAGAACCTTCTTTAGTTCAGAAAATCTTGAGATCTCTCCCAGATAGGTTCAACCCGAAGGTCTCTGCTATAGAATAAATTAATGATCTAAAAACCTTGGAGTTTGATCAACTACTAGGAACATTGACTGCATATGAAATGAGAATAGTTAAAGATAAACCCACCTCGAGAGAAGCATCATTTAAAGTAGACAAGAATGAGGATTCTGAGCCCGATGAAATTGAAGAAAAATTTGTGAAGAGATTGAAGAAGGGATCAAGCAAATACAAAGGTAAACTGTCTTTCAAATGTTTCAACTGTGGTAGGATAGGTCATTTTTCAAATAAATGTTCCCACAAAGGAAAGGATCAGACATGTGATGATGAGGAGAAGTACAAACACAAAAATTTCTTTAAAGAGAAAAACATTAAGAAGAAAATTATGTGCGTAAACAATGATGATGATCCTTCAGATGATGAAGAAAATGACTCCTCTATTGAAGATAAACTAAATGACTTCATACTTATGGGATTATGATAATAAAATCATAGGGAGTGATGAAGAAGAAGCTGTGGTTGACATGGAAGGAGAACTGATTAGTGCACTGGAAGAGATTGATAGACTAAGAATCAAGAACAGAAAGCAAAGACAATTGTTAATACAGTTCAAGAAAGATAGTAAAGAACCTGATGAAGACCTTGTCTTACTAAAAGTAGATATGGAAGAGGCAAAGAAAATCGAAGAGATTCTAAAACAATAGTTATAAAAAAAGAATGAAATATGTGAAGCATTAGAACAAGAAGTAGTGAAAACGAGGAAAGAAATGGAGAAGTTTCAATCATTGTATAATCATAATCTGTCAAGTATCAAAGCCTCAGAAGGATTAGCCACCATTCTGAATCAACAAAGGAATCCAAAGTTGAAAACTGGCTTGGGTTATGAAGAGGGATCAAGTAGTGGTAAGCCAGGAAATGAAGAACCCATCAAGTTTGTCAAAAGTACAACCAATGACAATAACAAACCTGTAGAAACAAAGGAAGACAATCAACCGCCTAGGTCAAGTAAGGTAAAATATGCCAGATCTGAATCTATAGAAAAAAGAAGTAATGCACTCACTGCTGAAAGACACCATCAACCTAGAAGAAATCGATTTTCTCAAAGAAGACAACCATTTTCCAGGTACAAAGAATTTTTCTATGGCTATTGTTACTACTGTGCTAACTTTGGTCACAAAGCTGTAAATTGTTCCTTAAGACTTAGATATGAGCAATTAAGATTTCAAAGGAATAAATACTTTCCACAACAAATAATGATGCAGCGAAGTAACAAACCTTCATTGATTGTCAATTGCCAAATTAAGTCCAGGGATATGCAACTAAAGAGGTCAAGATATAATCAACAATCAATGAGTAGACAACGCTGCACCAATAAGTTTGACCTGTTGAACAATGAGATTGAATGCTACATCTGTCATAACTATGGACACAAATCTATAGACTGTCGTCTAAGGGAATATGAACCAGATTCCAAATCCCCTGCTGAAAATGTTAAGTTTTGGAAGAAGAAGGAAAGTGACAAGTGTGGATTAGTGTTGTCCGCTCAAAGAAGAACGAATCCTTGGTATATAGACAATGGATGCTCCAAACACATGACGGGAGAAAAAGGCAAGTTTCTATCTCTAATTGAAAGAAAATCAGGAAACGTAACATTTGGAAATGATGCTCCAGGGAAAATAAAGGGCAAAGGGATGGTGAGCTTAAGTAATGGAAAAGGAAAAGCCCAATATGTTCTCCTTGTAGATGGGATGAAACATAATCTTCTCAGTGTAAGTCAAATGCGTGACAAAGGATGTGAAGTGGTGTTCACATCTAAGGACTGCAAGATAAAATCTGTAACCTCAGGACAAGTGGTGGCCAAAGGCACAAGGACAAAAAATAATGTATATGTGCTGAAAGAAAATAGAGAAGAATGTCATCTAAGCAGACATGATGAAATATGGTTATGGCATAGGAGACTTGGACATCTAAACTTTTACCACTTAATCAAACTCAAAAAACTCGAGGTAGTAAAAGATCTTCCGAGGATATCAAAGCCCCAAGATTCAATGTGTAAACCCTGCCAAATAAGGAAGCAAAATAGGACACAGTTTAAGTCCATGAGTTTTACTTCAACTGAAAAACCACTCCAACTAGTTCATATGGATTTATGTAGACCATCAAGACAGGAAGTCACAGGGAAAGAAAACTACTTCATGTTGATTATCGATGATTACTCTAGACTTACTTGGGTTGCCTTTCTCAAAGAAAAAGCTGAAGCATTTGAGAAGTTTAAAATATTTAAGGCTTTAACTGAGACTCAAACATGGAAGAGGTTAAAGGCAGTAAAATCAGACTGGGGAGGAGAGTTTATGTCAAGAGACTTCAAGGAATTCTGCGATGAGCATGGGATCAAGAGAGAATACACAATCCCAAGAACTCCACACCAAAATGGAGTAGTTGAGAGGCAAAATAGAGCAATGCAGGAAATGGCCAGGTCAATGATGAATGAGAAGAACATTGGTCAAACCTACTGGGTAGAAGCAATACACACAACAGTCCATGTTCTTAACAAAGCCCACCTCAGACCACAAAGTGACAAGACACCTTATGAACTGTGG
>ML811504.1:64176-83361 GCA_009831015.1 Picea engelmannii
TCTTATATATACCATAACTTATCATTTATCAATATAACAATCAACTTCAAGATTTTATTCATGGATATTTCTTCCTTCATTTAATTGAATTACTAAGTGCTAGCCAACCATTAGGTGTGCAAGTATCCCAACCATTATTGTCAATGTTATATTATTTTCAATTTATGCAAGTGTGATCCCATTTGGGTACTAGGGATGTAACAAGTGGTATCAAAGCTTCAATCAAGATTTGTTAGTGTTTTTTTGTTAGTTCTTAAAAATAAAAGAGAGAAGAAAATCACAATCAATTATTATCATTTCACTGATCAAGGTTGAGTTTCAAGAGAAATTTCGTATCTTTATCAATGAAAAGAGAGAGACATTAAAGCTACAATTGAAGGGAAAAGGGTATGTGGATTCCATAAACCTAGAATATCATGGAATCCACATACCCTTTTCCATAGAATATACTAACTAGATCCAAAAACCAAAGACATGAAATATGGTACTACACATATAATATATTATCAAGGAAAAAACAAGCTACTTGAAATTTGGACATTTGAACAAAACTTTACAAGTTAAATGAGTACATCAATACAAAAAAAACATATTAACCTTGCAAGTTCAAAATCCAATATATGTAGTTCGAGAATTGGATTTGTTCAACCAGTGGATGACGGAAAAAATAAACAGCTCAAATAAAATCCAAGAACAATGTCGCAACTATAGAAATTGTGTCACAAAGTCTCTTAAAGTCAGGCTTATATAGATCAAGTAGTCAACTAGCCGTTAACACCGACCACTGAGATAGGCAAAATTTTCATCACTATTGCCATGAAATTTCGTGGCAATAGCGATGAAAATTCCGACCAGGTTAAACTAACCTATTCGTTGATATTGAGATTAACTTTAGTGGAAATATTGACGAAAATCCCGCCCTATTTAAAAAAAATATGAAACTAATGGAAACGTGGAAAATTTTTGTTGAATAATCCTCCCATATGTAGTAGAGTGGCAGGCCAGGTGCACTGTGCCATTCTGGATGGAATCTACCTTGTAGCCTCGCGTTCCCTTTTCTACATTGCCATATGTGTCTTTGATCTTCTATGCCAATGTGTAATCTATAGCCTTCCCTAGGTAGAAGTCCTGCAGGTCGGGTCCCTACATGTTGAATCTAGTGATCCTATGGATAAACATCGGATCGACTGTGATGCATCATTCTAGCCATAGGTATCCACCATGGTAACACGAGAGCAGGAGATTAACACATGCGTTAACATCCTGGTGCCTTCCAAAGTGTGGAATCTTCATTACATTCAAGAGGGTGGACTGTGCGAGGTTCATATTCCATCTCTAGGGGATTATTTTCAAGTTCTTCCCCTTCGTCCTGGTCAAGTATTTGTAAGGAGTGAGCATATTATGGTTCTTGCGGTCTCCTAGTTTGAAGTCGTTGAACTTCAATGTCGCGATCGTATCCTGCTACGTTCTAATTGTACATATCCCCTTTGGAAGGTACATAGTAATCATGGTGTAATCAAAGTCCCTTGGGACATTGTCATGCTCACCATATCGACCATAGGTGGGATGTAGTTGGGTAATATGGTCGGGATTAGCTTCGCATTTGCCAAGTCATCTCAGTGCTTGGTTCTTTTCTCTGCATTCGATCAGGATAGTCTGGATCTGTGAGCAGTCGATGAAGAGGCTTGCACTCCTCTCATTGAGGAAGCTTGAATACATGCAGGCTTCACTTTCTCAGCCATGAGGTCGATCAAAAATTCTTTGACAATTTTCTCTACAACATTGAGCTTGTCCGACATGCATGCTTAGATCGGATAACTCATATGGATGAATGAGTGCTCAAAGCAATAGAACAGGTGTCGATCTTACTAAACACAATGTGGTAGCAATGAGTTGGCTAGGATACAATTCACAATTTTTTTTCGGTGCAACAGTCGATGCAATAAGTAGACAGTGGTGTAATGGGTGTCTCCAATGGACAAGAGGCCTTCATCAATGTGGTTCTGTCCATTGTGGCACAGTACCAACGGTCTAGTGGCGAACTTTCTAGCCATAAAAATTGTTCTAACCATTTGGGGCATCGGGCTAACGGTTATAATTATTTCAACAGATCTATTGCTTGGCCATGTTGCGTTGTTCTGATATATCGATGAAGTTCCAGTTTTGCAAACCTTCCTTCTGCGAAGTCCCATCTGGAACCTTCTGTAACCTTTCTATATTTTCTCTCTTCTTAGTGAGCTTCTTAACCTTCTTCCCTGTAGTCTTTGTCTCGGTTATTGTTGGGGCTAAATATATGCACTATTAATTCCCACATTTAATTATCAATCGGGGCTCGTAAGATTCGAGGTGCAAGCGCAGGAAACACAGGATCAAAGCCTAGTCTAACCTAATCTAAAGATGGAAAAACAATCTTCAAACCCACACTACATAAAATTAACACTAAGGATTCATCACCGGGACGTAGGAATAATTTAGTGCTATAAAGGTTTAGATCACAATATTTCATGCACTTAGGGTGATGTTTGTGTGATTAATTTTGAGTATCTTACTTAAGTTTTCTTTCCTTCAATGATTATTTCCTATAGCGGATCCACACGTAAATGCAATAAAAGAAACAAGCAAACGGAAATGAAATTCATGATCGAAACTAATACCTTAGGAAGAATTCCAATGAGGGAAGACCATATCTCACGAGTTAGACCTCTAATCTGTCCGTTGGTGTTTGAAGCTACAAACTTGCAATAAGAAGCCAAGTAAAATGAAATACTAAAACAAAACTATGCGATCAACAATTTATTGTAAATATCTATCCTAAAATGGGAGGATTAAATTATATCCTACAAAATGATAACAAAAGCATTCATCAGTAACAAAAACAAGAGAGGAAGATAGTGCGAAAATAAGTGTAGACTAGTACAAAGCAATGCAAAAACAAAATTGACTAAGAACATAAATAATTCTTAAAGCAATCCAAACTTAAACTGTATAAATATTAAGCAAATGTAAAATCACACATCTTAAACTCAGAACCACTCATCAAATGAATACATCCATAAAGTAAAGCAAAGAGAAAGGAATGGAAAGGAAAATAATGAATATAAGAAAAGGAAGTGGTTTTCTGTGTAATTGAGATATGAAGGCAACATTTAAACTCAATAACTAATACACAGAAAATGAGGAAGAGATGGAAACGATCTGCTCTTGTAATTAACTGATTATAATGTATAATCAAATTAATGACTAAGGAGCGAATTGTGTGAGGAAAGATGAGGTGAATATAGAAGAGAAAGGTTATATATGGAAAATGGAACAACTCTGTTTTACACTATTTGGGACAACATAAAATAGGTGAATGGATATGTGAATTGAATAGTAGGTTTTGATGTGTGAGTAGGATGGAAAATCAATGGTGGAAAATGATAGATGCTAAGGGAGGTTTGAATGATTAAATAGATGATATTGAATCATGGAAGTAAGGGAACATTGTCCACAATTAATTAAGCACAGAAACAAAGAATTGAAAGGATATACAGAAATATAAGCACACATAAGTAATGGAAGGAGTACAGACTAGACTCAAAGCTTAAGAAGTGTAATAATGTACTCAATTGAGAAATGTGATTTGAGTGTAAATTCATCCATCTAATGCAACAACATAAAATTAACAAAACTTTAACTCAAATGATAACAAAACTGAAATTGACTTGTAATGAAATAAACACACAATGCAATGTTAATCTACCAAGCAAATAGAACATAACAACACTTCCCATGCTAAGGGGCCCTTCCCAGGAGGTGATTGCCTCTTGAAGACAATCAGATCAAGCTAGAAGGATGCTCAATGTGGAAGCAACAATCAATTCTTCATTGAGATCAAAAACTCAGTTTTTACATGGCTAACAACTCCTTAAGGCTTTCTCACAAGTATAAATCTTTCATTTACAAAATATTCATGAAACTAATGGCTCTTTATCATAGCCTATGATGATTATTTATACATGAATAATCATTGAGGAGTGGATGGGACTGAATCCCAATATTACATTTTTAGATAAAATCCTCTTAAATATGGGTTTTATTGCAATTTGGGCAGATTCGAGTTAGTCCCCCACCCATATCTTCCAAACCAATTCAAATTTTTTAAAATTTCCTGCGTCTTACTCATTCCCATATTCTAGACAAAACCCATTCCATAGAATTTCTATATATGATGCCATCTGCACAAAAATCAAGGCGCAAGTTGGCAGTTTGAGATTTTTGCTAATTTTTGCATAATCATTCCCCATGAGTTGGAGGTTCACACGTGTGATCTGGGTGAATTATGACTCACATGTCCACATGAAAACATCATTCTGGACAAAACCCATGTACCTGATTTTCCTATAGAAACTTTCCAAAATTTCAAATTATTTCTAGTACCGGATTGTTGTTGATGCTGGTACCGGATGACCTGGAGCATTTTGGTACTGGATGGTTTCTGGAACATTCTAGTACTAGATGTGTTGAATTGAGAGTACCAGATGATATGGAGTGTGAGTACCGGATGACATGGAGTGTGGGTACCTGATGACTTGTAGAACCTTCTAGTACCGGATGACTTGGAGTACCCGATGAGTGCAGTATTGGTACCGGATGAACTGAGTACTGGATGACATGGAGTATTGTAGATTTTTAATGAAAAAAATGAACAAGCTAATATTCTATCAAACACTTAGCAACCTAGAGATAATTGTCTTCATAAATTTCAGAAATGTATAAACCCCACATTCAGAAATTTCCATAAGAAGAAATACACATTGCTACGCAAAATATGCAACGAAAATACACAGTGGACAACAACCCATAACACGTAAAAATTTAGGCAAATGCTAGGGAAAACCCCAATCTGGGGAAACCCAACGAGAGAGAGAGAGAGAGAGAGAGAGAGAGAGAGAGAGAGAGAGAGAGAGATTTATTATTTAGCTTCAGGAAAGTACATATCAGCAACAAAACAACATTTCCAGCCAAAGAAAATACCTCACAGCACCAAATCTGTCCCACAGAAATATGCCTCATTTTCTGTGCCAAAGATGTACTGTTGTCCTGCCTCTTCCATACCTCGTTTTCCATGCCCACAGTCCACTGTATGAACTGTTCTGTACGACCCAAAAACAACCACTGAAAATATGAAAATCACCTCGAAAACCGTGCCAAAAATCACCTCGATTTTCATGCCAAATCCGTACGAATGTACGGACTGTACGGATCTGTACAGTACGACCTTCCACAACAGAAAAAAAAAAAATTCGGCCAAAAATCACAAAATATTTTTCTCGGGAATGGTGCCCACTTTCCTCGAAAAATGTGCCCTCTTTGCTGCTCACTTTCCTCTCTCAAGCTTGCTTAGAAAATCTCTCTAACTCTCCTCCCAATGTCCTCTCTCAACATTCGACATGTCTTGCACACTACCCAATGCATTCTTTTATAATCTGAAAATGACATTTTCCCCCCAAAAGTGTCTTTTCACCTTCCCCAACCCTAGATACAAAGGCCAAGATTAGATCTTTCCTTTTCCAAGATCAAGGGTCATGATTCATTCCCTCCAAAATGTCTCATTTAAAATTAAAGTGAATTTCACTTTATTACATAAGTGCTTTATGAAAATAAATTCACTTTAAAAACATAAGGTACACTTTATTAAAAAGTCACTTTAATAAAAGAACCACTTAAAACAACTTTATAAAAACTATTACAAAGTTAAGTGCCTGGTAGTGTAAATATTAAGGTAACATCCGCATACAAGACAAAACATGCAGAGTACCTCTCGAGCTAAAAATCTAACAGTCCCTCTTAGCGAGGGATGTACTCGCTGCCATCTCCATCATCTGGTCCCATCACACTGTGCTCTGTAGGATCTCCCTCTGAACCTGGAGCCATCCACAACACCTGCACAGAACTTGAACTAGAATATCTTCTCCTGGAAACCTGTCGGAACCTTGAGCTCACTTCATCTGGAGCATCAGTTCGATCAACCTGGCTGAGCCTTATGCCAATGCTCAGAAGATACTCGCTCTCTTCTCTCAGAATGAAAGACTGATACCTTGGCGCCACTACAGTCTCAGGAGCCTCCTCATGCTCCTCATCCGACGCTGAATCATACATCATAGGCTGTCCTCTCAACATATACAACCTATTCACCCGATTACCGATCAGCTGCAGCTCTACCAGGTCCACTCCCTCTCTGTAGATAAAGACATGTTCCCTCTTGAACAATACGCAATATCCTACATCCTGTAAGGCTAAGACTGAGTGCAAGTTAACACTCAACCCTAAAACAAAGAGAACTCCATCAATCTCCAAGAGTCCCCCAAACTCGAGTTGGAATCTGACATTCCCAACTCCATGTACAACTCTCGCCATACCACCTTCATTTACCACCTGTCAGCTAGGACCAATCTCTGTGAAGTCTGGGAATACTCGCTAGATTCCTGTCATGGGGTTAGAGGCTCCGCTATCCACAATACATCGGACATCACCTCTGAATCCTCCGCTGCCGACACTGGAAACTAGGGTAACCAAGGAAAATTCCCTATCGAAGTTTGAAGAAAAGTCTTCTATGGTTGTTGTAGCAGTTGTCTCAGGCCCCTTTGAATCCTTTTTCTTCTTCTTCCTCTCAGGCCAATGAGAGGCAAGGTGCCCCAACTAGTTACAACAATAACATATGACTTTACTCAAGTCCCTTCCATAACTTCCTTTCTTCTTGCTCTTTGCCACAAGAGCAACATTCTCATCAGCTCTGTCTGTCTTCTGATCACTGCTCTGAGATCTTTCCCGGATCTCCTCCTGAGTGAAATCATCCCACAGTTTTCTCCAATCTGATAGATGCTCATGACCCACCACACACTTCACGAAGACTTCCCAATCTTTGGTGAAGCCATTTAAGGCTATCCTCACCAACTCAGAATCCGAAGTGACCTCTCCAATAGCTGCCAACTCATCTTTAACTTGAGCCACCCGGGTAAGATAAGAAGAGACACTCTCCTCCTTACCCATCTTGGTATCATGCAACTTAGCCTTCAAGGCCATCTTCTGCTTCTCATTCTTCGCCTCGAACAACTTCTTAAGTGCATCCCACATATCCTTGGCAGTATTTTTCTCATCCAAGTGTGGGATAAGGTGATCCTTCACCCCATCCAGAATAATCCTCTGAGCTTTGGCCTCCTTGAACTCATGCAAGTCCAAAGCAATAGTATCTGCTGCGGGAGCTACTACAATAGAGTTGACATAGCTATAGATCTTGTTCTCCTTGAGAACAACTGACAAACGAACCTTCCACTGCAAGTAGTTGGAAATGTCATCCAACCGATCCTCATATCTAATGCTTGCAACCATATTCCCTATCACAACTCAAGGAAAAAAATCACACCCTTTTGCCCAAATATCACACTGCCCACTACCAGAGACAAAGCTCTGATACCATGTAGATTTTTAATGACAAAAATCAGCAAGCTAATATTCTGTCAAACACTTAGCAACCTAGAGATAACTGTCTTCATAAATTTCAGAAATGTATAAAACCCACATTCATAAATTTCCATAAGCAGAAATACACATTGCTAAGCAAAATATGCAGAAGAAATACATAGTGGACAACAACCCATAACATGCAGAAACTTAGGCAAATGCCAGGGAAAACCCCAATGTGGGGAAACCCAACAAGAGAGAGAGAGAGATTTATTATTCAGCTTCAGGAAAGTACATATCAACAACAAAACAACATTTCTAGGCAAGGAAAATACCTCACAACACCAAATCTGTCCCACAAAAATATGCCTCGTTTTCCATGCCAAAAACATACCGCTGTCCTACCTCTTCTGTACCTCATTTTCCGTGCCCACAGTCCATTGTACAGACTTTTTCGTATGGCCAAAAACAACCACCAAAAATCTGAAAATTGCCTCGAAAACTGTGCCAAAAATTGCCTCGATTTTCATGCCAAATCTGTACAGTTGTATGGACTGTACAGAATCATACAGACTGTACAGATCCGTACAATATGGCCTCCCACAATAGAAAAAAAAAATTCGGCCAAAAATCACAAAAAAATTTCTCGAGAATCGTGCCCACTTTCCTCGAAAAATGTGCCCTCTTTGCTGCTCACTTTCCTCTCTCAATCTTGCTCAGAAAATCTCTCTAACTCTCCTCCCATTGTCCTCTCTCGACATTTGACATGTCTTGCACACTACCCAATGCATTCTTTTATAATCTGAAAATGACATTTTCCCCCCAAAAGTGTCTTTTCACCTTCCCCAACCCTAGATCCAAAGGCCAAGATTAGATCTTGCCTTTTCCAAGATCAAGGGTCATGATTCATTCCCTCCAAAATGTCTTATTTAAAATTAAAGTAAATTTCACTTTATTACATAAGTGCTTTATGAAAATAAAGTCACTATAAAAATAGAAGGTACACTTTATTAAAAAGTCACTTTAATAAAAGAACCACTTAAAACAACTTTATAAAAACTATTACAAAGTTAAGTTCCTGGTAGTGTAAATATTAAGGTAACATCTGCATACAAGACAAAACATACGGAGTACCTCCCGAGCTAAAAAGCTAACAAGTATGGGTACCAGATGACATGGAGTGTGGGTACCAGATGACTGTGCAGGTACTGGTTTACTTTAGAACCTTCTGGTACCAGATGACTTGGAGTATTGGATGACCTGCAATGTGGGTACTAGAACAAGAACAATACATGTATCAAAACATGGGCAGTGCATATACTAGAACCTGAACAATACAGAAGATGCTGCTTGGACATAGAAACATAGGATTAAACCATCATCGACAAAACTATTGTATAACCATCCTTTTAATCACTAAAAATATGGAAAATTATGTATTAACCACATAGGATGAATAACAAGAGATAATGGAGGTTTATGGTGTAATTAGCGATATATTATTGACTAAATGTGGGGAGAAGGTGTAATTGTGAGTGTATATGTATGGAGGAAAGTATGACAAAACTGGAGCCCAACAGTTATCCTCTTTCCATTCTGATTCTTATCTCCTTTTGGCATAGTAACTTCGCGTTGTTGAGATTATTTCATAGGATCAGAGAGTAATGTGTCTTCTCTATCTGGGGTAGGCGTTCTACTCGTCTGCGAGTCTTCTTGTGTTCTTTCAACTTTGACATCCAGGTTTCTGGTTCCAAGTAGCTTCGATCTGTTCTCATGTTCTTCAATCAAGTGTGTTATCCTCCTAGTCATGAAATATTTTAATTCTTGCTTCTTCTTCTTTCCTTCTGGCCTAATCCGTTTCAATCTAAGGTTTTCCTAGTAATATAGAAAATGGGGCATTGTTCTCAATAAATTTAACAATCTCAAAATATTCATCTGTAGAAGTTCCATGAGCACTCATAGATAACTGCGTGAGTCTTCCACATAGGGTTATCATCTTTCCTCTAAATAATCCTATTCCTCCCAATGAAGGAATCATAGCAAGATTTCCTAAAGTTTCCCCAGTTATTTCTGTCATAATGTTTACCTGTGTTTCTTCATCCAAGACACAGTCAATGTCAAAGTCTCCTATTCTTGCTTCTATGCATTATTTTTCTTTGAATATCTCTGATAAGTTGATATTTTTGTGATCATTTAGGGTTTCTTTCATTTGTAGCAATGCATTCTCTGATTCTTTCTAGGGTTTTTCCATGGTCTTAGTTTCTTGACCTTCCTCATGGTTTTCTTGTATCCTATTCATTTTGTCAAGATTATCAATCATTCTATGGTAATCTAAAACTTCATGATCCATAGCTTTACAACAAAGACAACTAGGTCTTCTACCAGGGCATTCCTTAGCAAGTTGTCCCGGTCTTCTACAACTGTAACAAAGAGTTAATCCTCTCTTTCTTTGAAATTATCCCCAACCTTTCCAGTACTGTGCACTAGGATCAAAGTAGCTAGCCTATAAAACATTCTTTCTAGGATCCTACATCCATTTGTTAGTCCAAACATTCTTTCTATGCATAGGAATAACATATCTTTCACTACTTTTGTCATATCTACTCATATCAAACCTTCTTTCATCTATTTGTGCCCTACTTTTCAAGCTAGGACAAAATTTATCGAACATACCTAGATCCATACTTTTGAAACAAAAATTTCCACTTATCTTACCTTTTCAATCAAATCTTTTCACTGTTCTTACCTTTATCAGAGCACAAAGCTTTAAGATCTTACCTCTTTAACCAAAAATTCTTACTTTACTTTTATCAGAGCACAAAGGTTTCAGGTCTTACCTCTTTTCTTTAGATTTGACTTTTCTTCTTGGCATAGAGCTTCACAGGTCAAGTAGAATACCGTGCACTAGGGAAATAGATCTACACACAGAGCTTTCTCTTTTTTGTAGCTCCCAGCAATCACAGTTTCATGTCCCGGCAACAAAACCATTTGTTGGAACAGGGGCAGACCCAGGGTTCAACGCTTACAACAACGCACCAACAAAAACCTAACTACCAACCCTTTTGACAATAACTGTGAAGAAGATGAAGTCTCACCCAAGGTAGAGGTAGGGGTGGTTGCAAGACTCATATGTCTGCAACCTTATATGGGACACAGATCTATGATTGTAACACCTTAACAGAGAACTTAGCAGTTATAGTTCATTAATATTCAGTATTAGTTTATAGCGCAGCTAAACCCTAATAATATATCAACGCAATATTCACACAGATCCAATATGTTCAAACACTATGCATACCAACATAGATCATATCTAGCATTCATTCACATTATTCAACACTAAGCTACCATATTAGATTCTTCTAAGCATATATCAGTGCACTAAGCGTTTAACCACATAAACAAGAGAACAACCATAAAGCACAAAGCAACCACAACATGGGGTATATGTGGTTCACCCCCACCCCCTGAGGCTACATCCACCAACTCTTCTTCTTTATTTCTTTTTGTCAAACTTCTACATGCACAGAGCCATGATATCTTACTCCGCAGAGGACAGGAGATCTATGCACACTTTGCTAGATCCTCCTTCCCTGAGTTACAACACAAAGCCTCTTCGCAGTCTCTTACAATCACTTTCACTTAGCCTTGCAAATCTCACACAGTATGCACAAAGCATTTACAATCATCGCTTCCACTTAGCATAGCACCAAAAACCTCCTCTCCTACCTTCTTTTACATCGCCTAGACTTCTATTTATACATTATAAAGAGGGCATAAACATGGGTAAACCCATGGTACGACATCCCCATACCCATTACATAAGCCCAAAACCCAAAAATCCCTAAAAAGGGGCTGAGATCCCGTGATCTCTACTTCGATTTGCACTCTGCCTTCGACAGCCTATCGAAGTCCCAAAAATAGGTCAAACATGACCAAGGATCCTCAAAACTTGGTCAAGAGCCAAAAACTATGTCACCTATGGGGCCCCAAGGAAGTGTTGTATGTCGACTTACTCAAGGAATGTTTTCTCTTCTTTCCATACTCCATCCTCCATGCCCCTTATAGTGAAATTTTGTTAATTCTTGGCCCAATCGATTCCTTCCATTTTTGTTTCATGAATGTTTTTCACGTGGAATTCTAATTCTATTGTTGTGGCTCTATAAAATTATCCTTCATTCAAAGCTACACCAAGTAATCTTGGACTTGACCTCTCATCCTTGGCATACTTGTGGTTTGCTGCTAGTCAGCTAGGAAGTATGGTTTTTGAGTTTTGGGGGTCGAATGCTTAGCTATGAATTTGCCACTTTGAATGCTCTGATGCTCAGGTGTAAACAGTAAAGAAGCAAAGTCATACACATCCTTGATATATATAGATGGGAGGTGAAGTGGAGTATTAAATTCATCCAACAATATTTTCAATTCACATGCGTCACTAGTTATGACCGACATAAATTTTTGTTCGTGTGAGGGAACAACTGCGCTGATGGAAAAGTGGCAGTCGACCCCATCTCGTAGAGCATTAATTGCATCGAAATATTTTCATTGGTCTATTATTCTGACTAAGTCGATTTTCTTTTCTTGGGGAACTCGCCCGACTTGGTCAAATTTTGTTATTTGACTTGTTTTGTTGATTTGGTTGGGTCAATTCTTCTGGTCGATCCAAGATCTATGGTTGAACCATCTGACCAGGTCATCTTTATTTATTTTGTTTAATTTATTGGTGTTCATTTTTCTAAAGCCATATTCTTTTTTCTGATTGAATTGAGAATAATCACGCTCATCCCCTGGGATGTAGAACAATTGGTGATGGAGTGTACTGTTAATGCACTCTTCTATGTGAAGTCACCACTTAAAAACCCTTGAATTACCTTTTGTGCCACATGAGGGGATGTGTTGGCATGCCTGGAGGTTATAGTGGTAGTAGTTTGATAACATGACCCCGTGTCACGCGAATACGTGCCCAACTAGTTGTTGATTTTTCCAATCACACAAAAAAAGAAGAATCGTCCTGGCATGATTTATAATTTACTTGCTCGCCTGATTTATGATGTCCACACTTGCTTGATATGGGTATTTCATGTTCAATTGAATTGGATATTTCCCTTTCACTTGAATTTATGGATCATCTGTTTAGGAATTGGCAGAGGTCTTGTTTTGGCATTGAAATTTCTATGATTTTTTTTTTCTTCTCTAAGTATCCACTGTGTTGGCCAGGGACTCTTTTCTCTCTTCATGTTAAGTATATTGGATTGAAGGAGTTCCTGATGCAGGAGAATCACGACTACCGAAGAAATCATGGAGCCAACGCATGTGTTTTTAAACACATGACATATAAACTTGATAAACTTTTTGAGTTTTCATTAAAGATGAAGTGCCATATCCTTCAATGAAACATTTATGAAGGAGCGCCTGTTGTATTGTATCATACCTCGAGCCATACGCTCTTGTCTGAAGTAGATAGGAGGCATTTACTTTAGTTAATGAAGGTAGATAGGATTTTAATTCCAGAATAGACAGTTTAGAGATTCGAGAGGGAAAACGGATATAGACACCCTCCTTTGTATCAATGTAAGATAGAGATCAAGCATTCAGAAGAAGAGAGGAGAAAGCAGAGAAATTTGTGAAGACACCCATGTACAGATATTGAATTAATAGAAGAAGAATTTGATTCAATTTCATGGTTTGAAGTTATTTCTCTGTGTGTTGATATTATGCTCATGGATGTTTTCTTTCTGTCATACATTTGATTTGATATGCTGTGTATGTGGTTTCATAGTTGAATTGAAATATGTGAGAGCAAGAAATTAGTTTCAATTGTTTCTCTATTTTGAGCCAAGAGATTCCTGCAAGGAGTGCAGTGGAATTTGTCCACAAGGAGTGCGTGACTACAGGGTTTAGATAGAGGTAAATTTTGTTCTAAGCTCTCAGAAGTGCAAATTTGGCACCAGAGCGTTTAAGAAAGGCACAGGCCAAAGAGGAAGTCTCAGTTGTTAGCCTAAGTAAAGGAGATAAAAGACTGTTGCTGCAGGAGGTGCACAGAGTCTGAAGGAGTCAACACTTGAGAAGTTGTTGAACGCCAAGTGCAAGGAGTGTGCATACATTCCTCTGAAGGAGTCAGAGAGAATAAGATCGAGAGGGATAGAACCCTTGTGATAGCATTGAAGGGGAACGTAGAAGGTTCGTGTCGAGGAAGGTTTCGAGCAGGAGCTATAAGCGCAGGCTGGGAGAACAAGTCTCGGCAGAAGCACTTAGTCGTTTTTGAGAAAACATCAAGGAGGAGATGTAAACGCAGGCTGGGAGAACAAGTCTCGGCAGAAGCACTTAGTCATTTTTGAGAAAACTTCAAGGAGGAGGAGGCGACGATCAAGATTCGCAGGGGAGATTAGCGAAACCCCACCAGCCGTCAGATCTCGGAAGAGTTGCGCACGGGTTAAGACTTAATGTGTAAGGGAGGAGCTCGAGAGTCATCGGGACTCAACTCATCGGAGAATCGGAGTCTACGGAGTCATAGAACTCTCATAGGAAGAAATCATGATTCGCGATTTCCCGAAAGAAGTATAGCCGTAGATTTCGGATTGGACGCGTGTCAGCGATCCAGAGAGTCGGGGTTTGGCATTCGGGATATTCCCATGCCAAGGAAATACTGGAGTTGAAATCGCAATCACGCGATACCCGATAGCGTGACGTGGAGAGGGTGAGAGGAGAGCGCCCGCGTGTGCATCGGGTTTCGGCACTTCGGAGATCTTGGTGTCAAGAAAATCACGGTGAAATAGCGAAACCCCGAACTACGAGGGGTCCCACGGCTATAGCGTTGGTGTTGACAGGTGTCATCCATGTCGGGGATCGGGACTTGGAAGGGTCTGTGACATCGCGCAACAGGATTCGCGAATTCCCGAACCGCGAAATTCTGATTTCCATTTGGAGCGAGGGCCACAGGCGTCAGAGCAAGAGGAAAGGTGGCATCGGAAGTTGGGGATTTCTGAGGTGAGTTGTTTACAACCTCACAGGAGCCGATTTCCTGATGGGATCAATCCCGACCGAAAGCAGGGAAAGCATGAAGGGAATATTCATCGGGTATCGGGGTTGTGCGACCCGAGGACAGGACTCACAAGTACGCGAGGTCCGATTTTCCGATAAGATAAAGGGGGATCACCAAGAGCATTCTGTGGGTGCAGAAAAATTTCGACAAGAGAGTTGAAGAGCAAATTTAGCTCTTCGGGCCTAAGGAGAAGAAGGTCCTGGTGGGAGCGGGGGCGCGCGGGTGGCGCGTGCTGCACCAAGTGGTATCAGAGCGGGAACTCTTTGTTTCTATGATAGAGAGAGGAGAAAAATCCACCATGCCGCCAAGAAGAGAAAGGCAGTCGCCTGATCCAGAGGACAGGGATGTGAGAAGAAGAGGTAGGCCGGTAGGGAATCTAGAGATGGAGAGACAGATACGCGATCTCAGAGCGATATTGGAAGACATGGAAGCAGCGCAGAGATGCACAGCCAATGTTGGAGACTTAACCGAATCTGAGGGCGAAGCTGAAGCTGAACAACAAGGAGAAGTTGTAGCCGAAGATGCAGCCAATGAGAGGTTAATTAAGGCTATCGCTCAGATGAGTTCAAAGACAAAAATGGACATTCCAACTTATGAAGGAAGTCTGGATGCAGAAGAGTTGTTGGATTGGATTAGAGCTCTTGATACCTACTTCGATTATGAAGATATCGAAGAGGATAAAAAGGTAAGGCATGCTGTCACTAAACTGAAAGGACATGCAACACTATGGTGGGATGAGCTTCAGGAAGACAGATGTTCCAAAGGCAAACAGAAGATCAAAAACTGGGATCGAATGATTGCAAAGATGAAGGCCAAATTCATCCCAAGGGACTACCAAATTAATATGTTCAGGAGGATGAAGAACCTGAGACAGAAGTTGATGATGGTGAAGGAATACACCGAAGAGTTTTACAAACTCAATATCCGAGCAGGTCATCGGGAGATCGATGATGAGAAGGTTGCCAGATACCTGAATAGTCTGAGATACGACATTCAGGATGAATTAAGCATGACAACCATCAGAACGGTTGAGGATGCTTACCAGATGGCTCTGAAGGCTGAGGAGAAGCTGGGTCGTAAGCAAGGACAGTGAGGGCGAGGCAGAAGTTAGCCCAGAGGCAAGGCAGTTTCCCAGGAGAAATATCAGAATCCCAAGGAGGAATGGAAGAAACCTCAGGGTAAGATTGAGAGAGGTGGAACCTCACAACAAAGACAACAATATGCTGAGACGAGGAGACAACATAGTGAACAGAGAGGGGATTATGCTAATGAAAACACTTTTCCTCGTACCATAGGAAGAGGAAGAGACCGAGGTGGAGTGATCACATTCTTCACGTGTGGAAAGGATGGACACAAGGCATTTGACTGTCCAGACAGGAAAAATGACAGAGGAGAAGCTCACATCGTCGAGGCACAGAGGCGAGATGCTGAAGCAGAAGGTGCAGAAAGCGGAAGCTCACTTCTAATGTGAAAGGTCCTTTTAACACCTAAGAAAGAGGTGCAATAAAGTTCAGCTCAGAGGACCAGACTGTTCAGGACAGCCTGCAAAACCAAGGACAGGAAATGCAAGGTCATTGTGGACAGCGGAAGTACCGATAATCTCGTTTCAACCGAGATGGTGGAGAAATTAGAGCTGGAAACGAATGATCACCCGAGTCCATATAAAGTATCATGGCTACAAAAGGGACATCAGGTGAGTGTCACTAAACAGTGCTTAGTGGACATCAAGATAGGAGGATATAATGATAAAATTCTTTGTGATGTTATTCCTATGGATGTATGTCATTTATTGCTAGGCAGACCATGGAAATATGACATGAACGTTATTCATGATGGGAAGATAAATATGTACACTTTAGAGAAAAATGGGAGAACCCATATGTTGCTTCCGATAAAAGACAAGGAGGTAAAACTGGAAGTAAACAACAGGGTACTTCTCATGAGTGGGAAGGAACTTCTGGCAGAAGTAAAGAAGAAGGAAGATCCACAATTCTTTGTGGTCAGAAAACCTAAGATCATTTTGACCAACACAAGAGTGAACGATTTGCCAGAAGAAATTCAGGAACTATTGGAAAAGTTCGCTGATATAGTGGTGGACGAACTACCTCATTCGTTGTCGCCAATGAGGAGCATAAGTCATCATATACACCTCATACCAGGAGCCAGTTTGCCGAATAAGGCCGCGTACAGGTTGATGCTGCAGGAGAATGAGGAGGTCAAAAGGTAGGTACAGGAACTGCTGGATAAAGGACTGGTCAGGGAAAGTTTAATTCCATGTGTCGTTCCAACGGTACTCAGCCCAAAGAAAGATGGAGTCTGGAGAATGTGTACAGATTCCAGAGCCATTAACAAGATCACCATCAAGTATAGGTTCCCATTGCCGAGAATGGATGACTTGATGGGCTGTTTAAGTGGGGCAAATTTATTTTCAAAAGTTGATTTGAAAAGTGGATACCATCAAATTCGCATGAGGGAAGGCGATGAATGGAAGACAACGTTCAAAACCAATGAAGGGTTGTACGAATGGCTAGTCATGCCGTTTGGTTTGACGAATGCACCAAGTACATTCATGAGGCTGATGAATGAAGTGCTGAATGAGTTCATTGGTAAGTTTGTCATTGTTTATTTAGATGACATATTGATTTTCATCAAATCAAGGGAAGAACATCTGAAGCATTTAGCTGCAGTAATGAAAAAGCTACAGAAAGAGAAGTTGTTGGTCAACATGAAATCTTCATTTATGAAGACAAAACTCATTTACTTGGGGTTTGTCATATCAGAAAATGAGTTGAAGATGGATCCAAGTAAGGTGGAAGTGATTAAAAATTGGCCATCACCGATAAATATTTTCGAGGTGAGAAGTTCCCATGGCTTAGCTAGTTTCTATAGGAAATTCATCAGAAACTTCAGTGGAATTAGCACAGCAATGATGGACACAATCAACAAAATACATAAATCTTTTCATTGGACTGAAGCAACAAAGAAGAGCTTCAATCTGTTGAAGCGAAATATCAATGAACAACCAGTTTTGGTGTTGCCGTATTTTTCGAAAGTTTTCTAGGTGAAATGTGATGCAAGTGGCTTTGCCATAGGAGCGGTCTTGAGCCAGGAGGACAGACTAATTGCATATTACAGCGAAAATTTGGATGAAGCAAAACTGAAGTACTCCACGTATGATAAGGAATTTTATGCTATCATACAAGCGTTGAAGAAGTGGAGGCATTACTTGATCCCAAAGGAATTTGTTCTGTATAGTGATAATCATGCATTGCAGTTTGTGAGTCAACAAGAGAAGTTGAATCAGAAACATGCAAAATGGGTAAATTATATGCAGAATTTTACATTTGTAATTAAACACATTTCAGGAACTGCTAACAAAGTGGTTGATGCTTTGAGCAGGAAATGTTTGTTGTTGCAGGAGTTCCGAGTCAAGACATTGGGTTTTGAAAAACTGAGGGACATGTACGCAGGTGATGCAGATTTTGCAGAGGCATACGAGGCAACTGAGAATCCAGTTCTCAGAGAAAGAAGCCCGTGGATGGATTACATGATTCAGAATGGACTGTTGTTCAGAGGAAACCAGTTATGCATTCCGAATTGCTCCATGAGGGAGAACCTGCTAAAGGAGAAGCATAGCGGTGGATTAGCAGGGCACTTTGGCCACGTTAAGACATTTGCAAAGCTGAGTGAAGCATATTTTTGGCCGAAGATGTGAACAGATGTCAGGAAGTTTGTTGACAGGTGCAGAATTTGTCAACATTCGAAGGGCAGGAAGCAGAACGCAGGTCTTTATCAATCGTTACCCATACCAGAGAGGCCATGGGAGGCAATTAGCATGGATTTTGTATTGGGTTTGCCGAGGATGCAACGAGGACATGATTCCATCTTTATGGTGGTTGACAGGTTTTTGAAGATGGCACATTTCATACCATGTCAGAAGACCAGTGATGCGACTCACATTGCAAACTTGTTTTTCAAGGAGATTGTTAGACTTCATGGTTTACCCAGAAGCATTATATCGGATAGGGATACAAAATTTATCAGACATTTCTAGAGGACACTCTGGAAGAAGATGGGAACTGATTTAATGTTTAGTTCATCCTATCATCCACAGATAGATGGGCAGACATAAGTGGTCAACAGAAGTCTAGGAGACCTGCTGAGGAGTTTAGTGATGGAACACCACAACAGTTGGGAAAGTGTGTTGCCACAGGTAGAGTTCGCTTACAACGATTCAGTGAATCGAAGCACAGGGAGAAGTTTGTTTGAGATAGTATACGACAGATAGCCAAAAGGTGTTTTGGAGCTGAGGGTTTCAGAACAAATCATGACAAAGAGCACAAGCAATGAAGAATTCGCAGAGGCGATGCAGGATCTTCACAGCAGGGTGAAGCAGTGATTGACAGAGTCAAACCAGGAGTACAAACGCAGAGTAGATCAGCATAGGAGACAACTTCAATTTGAGGTTGGTGACCTGGTTCTGGCACATCTAAGGAAAGACAGGTTCCCAAGGGGAACATATAACAAGCTTAAAATGAAGAAAATTGGACCATGTGCTGGAAATACTAAAACAACTGAGAGGGGGGGTGAATCAGTTGTTTATAAGCTTAAACAATTTTATGCCTTTTAAAATAATTATTAATATTTCTTCATGTGTCATCTACCAACATACAGCATATGGACAGTAAGAGTAAAGATCA
>ML811504.1:83461-94653 GCA_009831015.1 Picea engelmannii
TCATAGCTCAGTTACATGCTTAATGTTTTCAAGCCTTACTCATATTGTGAATGGTTTCTTGAATGAGAACTCAATGTGTAGTTTGTCTTCAAGCATTAAGATAGTTTTGAATGCTTTTGAGTTATTTATGCTTTCAGTATTTTAATTTGATTAATGAATGAATGAAAGAAGACAATGAATGCATCTCTTGAATAAGAGTTTTGTTCTTCTAACATTTTGATAGGTCTTAAAACTTTCTTTTGAATGCTTACTTTTTTTACTCTTTAGAAAAACAAGTGTTGATTACTGTCATGAGATCTATGAAGATGACTTCTAAATAGGAGCTTAGCATCTCTTTCACATTCAACCTTAGAATAGTTGGATAGGTCTTAAACTTCCTTTTTGAATGCTTACTGTTTTTACTCTTTAGAAAAACAAGCGTTGATTACTGTTATGAGATCTATGAAGATGACTTCTGAATAGGAGCTTAGCATCTTTTTCATACTCAGCCTTAGAATAGGTTTTTGGTTTATCTCCATTTAAGATAAAAACTATCTCTAAATCCATATACTTTGGACATGCCTCTAAGTCTTACAAACATCGGATTGATAATAAATGCACTCTAATTTACTTGGGTAGATTTGGAGCTCAACAGAGTGTATACTTGATAAAAGGGTGAGCAAGAAGACCAGACGAAAGCAATATTTTGAGTATCTGGTCAAATGGAAGAATCATTCAGTGGAGGATGCCAGTTGGGAGACAGAAGCAGTGATTCAGAAGCATGGACAGACTGTGCAGGAGCTCATGGATAGGAGCCCATGAAATCTTTCAAGCCAGGGAGTATGATGCAGGAGCATTGTGACTACCGAAGCAAGCATGGAGCCAGCGCATGTGTTTTTAAACACATGACGTATAAACTTGATAAACGTTTTGAGTTTTCATTAAAGATGAAGCGCCATATCCTTCAATGAAACATTTATGAAGGAGCACTTGTTGTATTGTATCAGACCTCGAGCCATACGCTCTTGTTACTTTAGTTAATGAAGGTAGATAGGATTTTAATTCCAGAATAGACAGTTTAGAGATTCGAGAGGGAAAATGGATATAGACACCCTCCTTTGTATCAATGTAAGATAGAGATCAAGCATTCAGAAGAAGAGAGGAGCAAGCAGAGAAATTTGTGAAGACACCCATGTACATATATTGAATTAATAGAAGAAGACTTTGATTCAATTTCATGGTTTGAAGTTATTTCTCTGTGTGTTGATATTATGCTCATGGATGTTTGCTTTCTGTCATACATTCTCTTTGATATGTTGTGTATGTGGTTTCATAGTTGAATTGAAATCTGTGAGAGCAAGAAATTAGTTTCAATTGTTTCTCTATTTTGAGCCAAGAGATTCCTGCAAGGAGTGCAGTGGAATTTGTCCACAAGGAGTGCGTGACTACAGGGTTCAGATAGAGGTAACTTTTGTTCTAAGCTTTCAGAAGTGAAAATTTGGCACCGGAGCGTTTAAGAAAGGAACAGGCCGAAGAGGAAGTCTCAGTTGTTAGCCTGAGTAAAGGAGATAAAAGACTACTGCTGCAGGAGGTGCACAGAGTCTGAAGGAGTCAACACTTGAGAAGTTGTTGAATGCCAAGCGCAAGGAGTGCACATACATTCCTCTGAAGGAGTCAGAGCGAATAAGCTCAAGAGGGATAGAACCCTTGTGATAGAATTGAAGGGGAACATAGAAGGTTCGTGTCGAGGAAGGTTTCGAGCAGGAGCTGTAAGCGCAGGCTGGGAGAACAAGTCTCGACAGAAGCACTTAGTCGTTTTTGAGAAAAAATCAAGGAGGAGCTGTAAGCGCAGGCTGGGAGAACAAGTCTCGGCAGAAGCACTTAGTCATTTTTGAGAAAACGTCAAGGAGGAGGAGTCGATGGTTAGGATTCGCAGGGGAGATTAGCGAAACCTCGCCAGCCATCAGATCTTGGAAGAGTTGCGCATGGGTTAAGCCTTAACATGTAAGGGAGGAGCTCGAGATTCATCGGGACTCAACTCATCGGAAAATCAGAGTCTCCAAAGTCATAGAATCCTCATAGGAAGAAATCGCGATTCGCGATTTCCTGAAAGAAGCATAGCCGTAGATTTCGGATTGGACACGTGTTAGCGATCCGGAGAGTCGGGGTTCGACATTTGGGATATTCCCATGCCAAGGAAATACTGGAGTTGAAATCGCAATCACGCGATACCCGATAGCGTGACGTGGAGAGGGTGACATGGAGGATAGCGCCCGCATGTGCATCGGGTTTCGGCACTTCGGAGATCTTGGTGTCAATAAAATCACGGAGAAATAGCGAAACCTCGAACTGTGAGGGGTCCCACTGCTATAGTGTTGGTGTTGATAGGTGTCGTCCATGTCGGGGATCGAGACTTGGAAGGTTCTGTGACATCGCGCAACAAGATTCGTGAATTCTCGAACCGTGAAATTCTGATTTCCATTTGGAGCGGGGGCCACAAGCGTCAGAGCAAGAGGACAGGTGGCATCGGAAGTCAGGGATTTCCAAGGTGAGTTGTTCACAACCTCACAGGAGCCGATTTTCCGACAGGATCAATCCCGACCAAAAGCAGGGAAAGCGTGAAGGGAATATTCATTGGGTATCGGGGTTGTGCGACCCGAGGACAGGACCCGCAACTACGGGAGGTTCGATTTTCCGATAGGATAAAGGGGGATCGCCAAGAGCATTCTGTGGGTGCAAAAAACTTCTGAAAAGGGAGTTGAAGAGCAAATTTAGCTCTTCAAGCCTAAGGAGAAGAAGGTCCTGGTGGGAGCGGGGGCACGCGGGTGGCGCGTGCTGCACCAGTTCCTCTTGATGGTTCAATTTGGTCATATCTCTTTAAATAACACGATGACAGTTTTGTACTTGATTTCCCTAACCGAATCTTTTATTGCTTATGTTAATCTCCTTTTCTTTTCTTTTACTTTTTTATTATTATTTGTTTTATTTTTATTTTTCTTTTCTTTATTTTCTCTTATTTTTCTTTGTATTTATTTTTCGACTCGACCTAGGCTACCCCGAAGGGTTTTTGACCTAGTTGTATCATGCTGGCACCCCCAAAGAGGTTTTCACAAGTAGGTATTGTGGCTATTATGTGTGATATGTTTTTAGATGAACCTCGTTGACCAATGTTTGGAAGGGGTTCCCTTGAAATATCCTCAATTGAACTGCTCTTGATCGTCAAGTGTCCTCGACCACATAAGGACCCAACTAGGTAGTTTCTAGTTTCCACAGTTTTCCCTTTATCCGATTATCATACATCAATACCAAATCTCTTGTTTTGATGTCTTTTTTATTTATGTGTTGATCATGTTAGGATTTTTGTTGATTCTTTTGAACTTCTTTATTCTTCTGAGCTAGCATCCTTTCTTCCTTGAGTTTTTTAACTTAGTAGAAGCGTTGTCTCATATTTAAGATATGGTCAAATTCTAGGACAGATGTTATCATTCATGTGTTTTCATAGAAGTGTAATGGAATTATAGATTCCTGAGCATAAACAAATTTAAATGGAGTTTGACTAGTCAATATTTTGTGTGTAGTCCTATATACCCATAGTATTTTTGGGAGCTTATCATCCCAATCATCCCTGTCAAGCCCAAAACTATTTTTTAAGCCCTTGTGAAGTGTTTTTTTAAAGGACTTGACTGTGTCATTGGCTTGTGGATGATAGGTTTTCATTTTCTTGTGGTTGTTCATTAACTTTTTAAGTAATATCTCAATTGTACCATTGAAAAAATGTGTTCCCTAATCACTGATTAAAGTTAAGGGACAACTAAATCTTATTACTATGTTTTCATATATGAATTTAGATGTTGTCTCTTTTGTACAATTCTCGATGGGTTCTGCTTCATCCCATTTCATTAAGTATTTGGCCTTAGTAATAATATACTTCACCCATGTGCACTTGGATATTTTTGAGAATGGACCTACAAAGCTTATAGCCGATATTTCAAACGAGTAAACTAGGGTTTAACAAGTGTAAAGGAATTTCGTTCTTCCACGGAGGTTGTCTCATCCTCTAGCATTTGTCACACTTCTTCACTTATTCTTGACATTATTTATGTAAATTCGACCACCAGAGGCCTTCCTGGAGAATCTTTCAGGTTGTTGTGTGGGCTTGAAATGACCTCTTATAGAGATATCATATGCCTCATTGATTATATCTTCCCTTTCATGTTCCAAGGAACATCTTCTCAGCATATCATCACTTCCTATCTTATAGAGGTATCCATTCATGAGAGTGAATGGTGCTACTTTCAGTGCTAGGATCTTATTTTTATTTGTCGAAAGATCATCATGGGCCTTCCCCTCCAATAATTTTTATATTTCTTTCAGTGATTTTGGGGCAATTTCGATCTGAAATATATGCATGTCAGGTAAATCATCCTCTATCCTAGTCAGGTATTCTCTTCTTTCGAGTCAGGATAGGTGATCTAGGATGGCATTTTTTTAACCTTGTCGGACTAATACTTCGAAGTCAAATTCCTGAAATAGTTTTAGACATCAACATATTGTTTCTTGGTGGACCAACTTGTTTAATAGATATTTAAGCAATTGGTGATCTGTGAAGAACATGAATGAGTTTGCTAGTAAATAATGCTAAACTTTTTGTAGGGTAAAGATAATGGCTACTGCTTCCCTTTCTGCCGTCGAATAATTTCGTTATGGTTTATTCAATTTCCAACTGGTGTATGCATTTGGGTGATCAATCATCTCATTGTATAGTTGTGATAGGATTGGTCCTACAACAACGTTGGATGCATTAACGTGGACATGGAATTTTCGAGACTGGTCTAGAAATCGTAGTATTGGTGATTCTACCAATTTTATTTTTAGTAGCTCAAATAATTGATCACATTCTTGGATCCAATGAGATTGGACTTATTTTTTTGAGAATCTCGTTGATTGGAAATGTAACATCAGAGTAGTGACGAATTAATTTTTTGTAATACCCAGTATTCCCAAGGAAGATTTTGATTTGTTTTTATTCACTAGTGGCTTCAACTCAAGGATTACTTTGAGTTTTTCCATGTCAACCTTGATGCCATCTTTGCATACAATATGCCTGAGAAAGATACCAATTGGTGTGAAAAAAGATGCATTTTTTATATTTAAGGACATATGAAAATGTCGACACCTTTCTAACATCATTCAGAGGCACTAGATATGGTATTTTAATAGGTTGTCTATTATCCAATCGTCAAAATATACAACAATTGTTTTGTAGATGTACTCCTGAAAATATTTTACCATTATCATATTAAATACTATTGGAGCATTTTTTAGTCCAAAAGGCATCACTCTGTATGCAAATGATCCGAACTCAGATATGAACATTGTTTTTTCTTGATCCTACCTTGAAATTGGTGCCTAGTTATAGCTAGAGAAGTCGTATGTGAAGGAGTAGCATTCATGCCCAATGACTGAGTTTAAATGTCGAGATGTCTACTCTCGCTAATAGATTCTTCCCACCAAATCATTTGATAAAATATAGGGTAGCGATATTCCATGTTTGTAAGTGTCGGGTATGAGTTTCCCACCAATGGGAAACTTGACCATTGAAGGATTCTACAAGGATTTGTACCCTCCCTTGTTCTATGACTAAATTTGATTGTTAGGGTCCTAACCCGCACATAGGTAGAACAATATATTCGGATGTAATAAAGGTCAATATTAATAAGGCCTTGCAATAAAATAGAATAAGTCGAATGTAAGAAGACCTAATAGAAGCTTCCACTTCTAGAAGGATCTTCCTCTAGATTATTCTTTTGATAGACATATTTAGTATAAATAGGAGACAAGGGTATGAGAACCCTAGATTGGATATTATTGTAATAGAGCTTTGCTCAATTGGAGGTTGCCCCCTCGAAGAGGCTTGTGAACATTGCTTTAAAAATCAAAGTGTTATTTCTGTTGTTATTCTTATATCATTTCAGTGCTATTGTGGTGATTTTTCTGGTTATATTGTTGTTATTCTGTCATTTATAGAATTTTATTTATGTTCTGCATACTTTTATATCTGGTATATTACAAGTGGTATCAGAGAAATTTCCTCGGCAGAAAGTGCGGGTTAATTTTTTTTTTTAAGGGTAGACATGTATTCCAACGTCTTTAAGCCACAGAGATCTGTCATTACGTGCATAAACCCGCAGTTGAGGGATTCATACACACAGGAAATACAAGTGGTACTTAAGTGCACATCTGTTGGCCACCATTGTAACCCCTGTTGGTTCCCCTTTGAGTGGTAGCGCATCAGAAAACACCTATGTATAGATCTTCCTATATTACCTAAATCCCTCTTTAGATAAATCGATCAGTTTCTTGACTGCTATAGTGCCACTGAGAACATCACTCGAGAAGATAATCTCTAGTACCTGGGTAATTGGGTAGTACAGTTAAGGGTACGGTCTATCCTCCTTAGTTAGTTCCATGAGATATTGGGCCGATTACTACTGTTGGACCTCGCACGTATATCAAAGAGCTATAACACAGGGAAAACCCTTGTCTTTAGAACCCTTTAATACCTAGCCCTTGGGGATAGAAACATAAACAAATTAAAACAAACAAGATCTATTGCCACACAATTGTGTTCGGGTTACCAAATCACTACACATTTATTCCTGGTTAAGAATTTGGGCATTTCATCACTGTAGTATTCTTCAGCCCGGAGTATAACTCTGCAGGTGTAAAAAAAATAAAAATAAAATAAAAATAAAAATTCACCATCATTTGAGACCTATTCCATTGGATTCATCTCTTCTCCCTTATCACATTCATACATTTCATTTTTCAGCAAAATGTTTGACCCCACCCACCCCTTTTTTATTCCCTCGTCCTCGTGGATCATACCTGTATTGAAGACTTGGAAGCTCACTTCAATACCTTGCAATCTAGTCTCATCGAGACCCAACAAGAAATGAAACAACTCAGTGCTAATGTTGTTGCCATCAATACAACCATGCAGTCCTCAATGGAGGAAATCAAACAAGACTTGACCACCCATCTTGAATATGTCTTTTCGTCACTCTGCACCAAGATTCATATCCCTACAGATAACCCTTCCTCTGACTCACCCCCACATACTGAAGTTGAACATTACTCTCATTCCCATAACTTTCAGCACCATCACTTTCAACATGACCTACGCCTTCCGCGGGTGGTTGTGACCAAATTTGATGGCTCAGACCCCACTGGTTGGGTAACCCAAATGGAACATTATTTCTATTTATATGACATCACAGATGACTTATCCAAACTTGGGTATGGTGTTATCCATCTAGATCAAGAACGTCGGCAATGGTGGCAATGGAAAAAAACTTCCCGTCAAGGGTATATTGCTTGGACACACTTTATGGCAGAGCTTTATGAATTCTTTGACACTGACACCAACCATTTGGGCCGTTTGACAAAGTTGAAACAATCAAGAACAATGGAATACTTTATAGATGCCTTTGAGCACCTGGATTTTCGAACAAAGGGCATGTCTGATGCCTTTTTCTAAGAGTGTTTTATCAGTGGCCTCAAGGATGATATTCGGGCCCATGTCCTCATGGATCGGCCTCAGAGTTGGGCGGAGGCTACTAAAAGAGCTAAAGAAGAACAACATGTTGTATCTTCTCAAAACTAAAAACCCTCCTTTATCCGTCACCCTAAACCAGTAAATCCCACTACTCCCTCCACTCCACTAAAGATCCAAAAATTGAGCAGGGATGAAATGGATGAATGCCAAATCAAAGGCCTTTGTTATAATTGTGATGACAAATATTTCTCGGGCCACAAGTGTAAGGAACAAAATATTTTTATGGCCATCTCCGAGGATATTTCGGAAGAGGATGTTGAAACTCCCCTTGTGTCTGAGTCACCTGAAACCACTAACATAACCCCTCCCTCAGACCCTCTCGAAGTAGAACCGATCATTTCCCTCAATTCTCTCACTCACTTCTCCACTCCCCAAACCCTCAAGCTTATCAGTTACATCAAGCATCAAAAGGTCATCATTCTGGTTGATAGTGGAAGCACCCATAATTTTATTTGTTGCTTCATTGCCCAAGAAAATCATTGCTACATCCATGACGTCAATAATTTCCAAATCATGATTGCCAATGGTGGCTCCATGAAATGTGGAGCGCGTTGTGAAAATGTGTGTCTCCAAATTGGTGACTACCACCTGAAATCTCATATGTTTTCTATCGACATGGGCAGATGTGACATTGTGTTGGGTGCAGTCTGGCTAAGAACTTTGGGCCCCATTCTCATGGATTTTAAGGACTTAACCATGGAATTCAACCAAAAGTTCCACCAATATAAGTTCCAAGGCATCACCGCCAGTTTAGCTGATATCATTAGTTCCCATCGCATGGAAAAGCTTCTCAAAAAAGGTCATTCTAGTGTTATTTCCCAACTCCATGCCATACAAGCAATAGAAATACCCTTGGTGCCACAAGACCTCCAAGCCATCATTTCTAAACATCAAGTGGTCTTTTCCACTCCCCAAGGACTCCCTCCTTCCCATGGTGTTCATGATCATTCCATTCCCCTTGTACCCAGAAGCCTTCCTCCCAATATCCATCTGTATCGTCACCCCTTTTCCCAAAAAAATGAAATTGAGAAAATGGTCCAGGAACTCTTTAATGCAGGCTTTATCTGCCCTAGTACAAGCCCCTACTCTTCTCTTGTGGTCATGGTCCTAAATAAAGAAGGTTCTTGGTGAATGTGTCCTGACTTCTGTACCCTCAACAAACTTACCATTAAAGACAAATTTCCCATTCCTGTCATTGATGACCTCCTGGATGAATTGAGTGGCACCCAATTCTTTACTAAACTTGATCTTCATTTGGGCTACCACCAGATACGTATGAAAGAGGCAGACATTCCCAAGACTTCCTTTAGAACTCGTGAGGGCCACTATGAGTTTTTGGTCATGCCATTTGGCTTGTGTAATGCCCCCTCCACCTTCCAAAGCCTCATGAATCATGTCTTCCATCCTTTTCTCTTTTATTTTGTCTTAGTTTAATTTTATGATATTCTCATCTATAGAAAAACCCGGACAGACCATCTTGCTCATGTGGATCGAGTTATCCATCTACTCTCTCAGCACCAACTTTTACTGAAATAGTCTAAATGTGCTTTTGGTGCCTCAAAAGTAGAATACTTGGGTCATTTGGTTGGCAAGGATGGTGTCAGGGTGGATCCTAAAAATATTGAAGCTATGAAAGTTTGTCCTCAACCAAAGACTCTCAAAAGCTTGCGTGGATTTCTGGGCTTAACAGGGTATTATTGCAAGTTTGTTAAGAATTATGGAAAGATTGCAGCACCTCTCACTTCTCTCCTAAAAAAGAACTCTTTCACTTGGACTCTAGCCACTGCTCAATATTTTCAAACCTTGAAGATGTCCATGTGCACCACTCCAGTCATGGCCCTTCCTGTAAGGGCCGAGTAAATTAAACAACCAATTATTTTATACTTAGTAGTAAAATTCAAGAATTTCTATAATTTATCTCATTCGTATGCAAATTCATCAATAATAATAAAATTTTATAAGAGATTAATCAACAATGCATAATTTTAAATAATACCTGAACCTGATGCTAATAATCCTCCGTTTGTCCGTCACTTGCCTCCTTGACCGCTTCTGCAAAACACTGCCCAAAACCTAGTTCCTCCCTGCCAACTAGGTAACTCCCTAGCTCCAGGATATCAATGGATACCCTGGCCCCCATGCCCAAAACCCCAGCAACCCCGGTGCACTGATAAAATCCAGAGCTCCCAAAATTCATCCCCAACCTCCCGTGGAATGCCTCCCGTCCAACTCCTTCCCTTCCTTATCCCTCCTTCACCGACTCCCCCCCATTTACTCCCTACCTAACTCATTTATTATATCCTTATCCCTTCCCGTTAATGCCCCTTATCCCCTTTATTTAATATCTTATCCCTTGTAGTTAATATGTTATCCCGTATCGGGTGCGTAAATTAATTTAATAATATAATTTATTATCCTTCTTTTATTTATTTACCTTATTAATTAATGAATTAATTAATACTTAAATTAATTATTAACAATCATGAATAACTAATTAATAATAATCAATTAGTTAATGTTATTTTAAGAAATAATTATGGTTTAGCTAATCTTTTAGGACAATTATACTATTAAATTAATTATAATTAATAATCATGTACACCTATTTAAGTAGGGTCGTTACATACACCCACCCTTCAGGAAACTCCGTCTCGAAGTTAAGGTATCTTATGGTACAAGGAAAAGAAACATGGTTCCCACATTCATAACAAGTAACCGACATTATTAGTAAGTAAGTCAAGAAAACTCATACATACTAGTGTATATGTACAAGAAATGCATGTGTGGCTAGTACATGCAAATCTCGTGCATGTACTAATAATCAAAACTGTCATCCTTTAGTAATTTATGTATGCATCCAATCCAGTCATCAAGACTAGTCTTTTATAAAAGACAACAAACAATCAATTGTTTGAGAATTTCTTTAATTACAGTTATCTAGTTCAACAATTTTATTTTAAACAACCATGGTTTAGTTACGTAATAATGAATATTCATATATATACATTTCTCTTTTTTTTTGAAGGGAAAACATTAATTTCCACCACAAGACATATCTCCATACTTTCTCAACTATTACTACTCATCCTTCCTCCCTAACCTACTTCCATCTCCATTCCTATCCTTCCTCTACTAGACTATCTTGGAGCGTCAACTATATTGACCTAACTCCAAATAGAACCCGTAAGTGGAAGTGTCACTATCCCGACCAAGCTTCCCTAGCAGGCATCTGACAGTCATCATCACACGTCTTGGGGAACGTGAAATAACACCGTCCTCCCATGACTTCAGGTTTCGGAGGATACACGGTGGGAAATGCCTCCACCCCTCCTAATCATAACTAGGGTCCAGACCCTACAATGGAGGATACACGGTGGGAAATGCCTCCACCCCTCCTAACAGGACTAGGGTCCACACCCTACAATGCAATATAGAGTGGCACCATGTTGCTTGAGGTTTTGTCATCGTTTATTCAGTTTTGGGCAGTGTCATCACCTGAAATCATGCACTGATCCACATATCATAGCAATGCATCCAAACCAATATAAATTTCACATACAATATTCATACCATAATGTTTCTCAGTTAGTGGTCC
>ML811504.1:96027-121671 GCA_009831015.1 Picea engelmannii
GGATGATAAGTTGTGCTTAAGTTCAACTGAGTCCCCAACGCTGACTGTAAACTTGTCCAAAACCTAGAAGTGAATCTGGAGTCCCTATCTGAAATGATCTTCTTAGGTATCCCGTGCAAACGGATAACCTCGCTTACAAACACGCGTGCCACATCAGTGACATCGTAAGTGTCTCTAACCAAAATGAAATGAGCACTCTTGGTTAACTTATCCACTATCACAACAATGGCATTGTGTCTATGGGATGTGAGTGGCAACCCCACAACAAAATCCATAGATATGGCTTCCCATTTGGACATAGGAACATCATGTGGTTGTAGGAGGCCTATCGGGTGATGGTGGTCAGCTTTCACTTGTTGACACTCTAGGCATATGGCGACGAAATGGACTACATCGCGCTTCATGACTACCCAAAATAAGAGCTTCCTCATATCTGCGTACATCTTCTTCACACCCGGATGCGCACAATAAAGTGCTCTATGGGCTTCCTTCAGTATGATGCTTTGAATGTCCCCATTCTTAGGGATGTACATCCTTCCTCGATATCTTAACAGTCTGTCTGTTTCCAGACTATATCCTTCATACTTTGGAACTAACTGCCTCCCTCTCTGGAGGTTTGAAGTAACCTTTAAATACCAACTGTCTCCTAGGAGTTGTGTCAACACATGTTCCCTCAGATTGACCCTTAAGGTTACCAAGGAGAAGATACGTGGTCTCCTACTCAAGGCATCTGCGACCACATTTTCCTTTCCCTTGATGTACGAAATACCAAAATCGTACTCACTCATAAACTCACTCCATCGCCTTTGCCTGGCATTTAGATCTCTTTGGGTGAAGAGATGTTTTAAACTTTGATGGTCCGTTTTGAGCTCAAAGCTTCGCCCAACAAGATAGTGCCTCCAAAGTAGAGCTAGCATTACAACTGCCAACTCTAAATCATGAGTCGCGTATAACTCTTCGTGCTTCTTCAAATTCCTTGACGCATAAGCTATCACTCCTCCATCCTGCATTAGCACGGCCCCCAACCCTTGCTTCGAGGCATCCGTGCAGACAGTGAAGTCCTTTTCCATATCTGACACTTGTAGAATTGGCGCACTAGTTAGTAACCTCTTAAGCTCAATGAATGAACTATCACATTCTTCTATCCATTCATACCTGACCCCCTTGCGTTGCAAAGTGGTGATGGGTTTCACTATTTTTGAGAATCCTTCCACAAATCTCCGGTAATAACCCGCTATTCCCATGAATATTCTCACCTCGTGGGAATTTTTCGGCACTGGCCACTCCATAATGGTCTTTACCTTTTCTGGGTCCACAGAGATTCCTTCGCCAGAAATGATATGACCTAAATAGTGGATCTCTTTCTGGAAGAAGGAACACTTCGAAAACTTCCCATACAATTTGTTCTCTCTAAGGCAGGACAACACTATTCGCAAGTGTTCCTCATGTTCTCTTTCATTCTTGGAATAGATGAAGATGTCATCTAAAAAGACTTGTACAAAACGGTCTAAGTACTTCTGGAATACGCCATTCATGAGGCTCATGAATACCGCTGGCGCATTGTTCAATCCGAAAGGTACTACAACAAACTCGTAATGTCCAAACTGAGTTCAAAAGGCAGTTTTTGGGATATCACCTTCCTTAATCCTTAACTGATGATACACTGATCGCAAATCAATCTTTGAGAATACCGCTGCTCCTTTCATCTGATCGAAGAGGTCATCTATTCGCGGCATCGGGTACCTATTTTTCACTATAGCACGGTTCAAGTCCCTGTAGTCTATACACAATCGTAAGGATCCATCCTTCTTCTTTACAAAAATTACTGGTGCGCCCCAGGGTGAAACACTCGGCCTTATTATCCCTAAGTCCAGTAACTCTTTCAACTGCATTTGCAATTCACAAAGTTCCGGTGCTGTCATCCGATACGAAGTCTTGGAGATTGGTTCTGCACCAGGTTTTAGCTCTATAGTAAAATCAAGCTCCCTTTCAGGAGGTAACCCCGATAACTCGTTCGGAAAAACATCCTGAAATTCTGACAATACCGGATACTAATCCAATGAGGGTCCCTTCCCTTCATTCACTACTTCCACTACATAAAGTCGACACCCTTGTCTCAAGCATCACTTAACCTTCATAGTGGATATAAAGCGTAACGACACTTTTCTCTGTACACCCTGGATCTCTACTGGTCTTCCTTCATCATCGACACAAAGCACCCTCTTTGTGAAACAATCTACCAAAGTTCAATGAGCTACTAACCAATCCATTCCAATGATTAGGTCATACGCCCCAAGAGCAGTGACGTATACATTTAACCTGGTAGTACACACTCCCAGGTATATTATACAATTATCGACACTAGGTCCTACTGCTTGTTTTTCCCCCGAAGCCATCTCGACTTGTTTAAAGTCATCGTGCTCGTAGGCTGCCAACCCACTCTTTTCTAATGCAGATGGTGAAATGAAACTATCTGTCGCACTAGAATCAAACAAAATCTTAACATTGATATGATTTAGCGTACCTGATGACTCCACCACTGTGGATTGATGTTCGGCCTGGCAGTTATTAACCGCTACGTAAATCTGGTGGCTGCTACTTTCTCTCCCCATCGATGCTTTTCCTTCTCTATGCACGAACCCTGATTGTAACTCTAGGCAGTCGCGCTAGTAATGGGGTCCCTCACACTCCCAACAGGTAACATGGGATTGAACCTGTGCATTGTTATGTGTCTGTCTCTAAAATGAGTTCCTTCCCCTGGAACCCCTGCCTCTACTCGTTGTTCCCTGAGATGGTCGTGGTCCTGTCTGCACTGTTGGTGATGAATGAGATGTTGCACTCACTACCATTGAAATCCCTGCAGCTACTTTCCTTGGCGTGACTCTGTTACCATATGGCGGTGGCCTCGAGCCCCCTCCCCTAGGACATGTCCTTGGGGCCTTCCCTACGAATCCTGGGCAATGCAGAAATGTCGGTCTTGTACCCCCGGTCAAGTTCATATGTTCTTCCGCATAACGCGCATTTTCCACCTCTTCTACTACTGAAGAAGGTTTCCACATCCACACCATAACTCTTATCCTAGGTTTCAATCCATAGATGAAGCGCTCTGCCTGTCGTTGGTCATTGTCCATATACGACACATATTTGACCAGTTCCATAAACCTGATCTCATATTCTTCTATCATTCTGTTTCCCTGTACTAAGGCATGAAATGCCCCTACCTGTTGTTCTTCGTAGTACGCCGGTAGATATTTCCTCCGAAACCTCACCTCGAAAAGTTCCCAAGATATTGTGTCTGGGGTAAGGTGCAGTTGTCTTTCTAGGTTGCCCCACCAGTTCAAAGTGTTGTCTCTTAACTGAAAAATGGCGATCTTTGCCTTTGAATTGGATTCATAGTCCCTTAAGGAAAAACACCTTGTCATGCCTTCCAACCATGCTTCCACGCGTTCACTAGCGCGACCCTCGACAAACTCTGGAAGTTTGATCTTCTGCAATTCCCCCGTGATGTCGTCAGGTGGAGGTCCTCCCCCTGAATCCCTTGATGCTTATGGATTACCCGTTCCAGACGGTGAGGGTTCCACTTCAGTCCCTACCAGTTGTCGCCCCTTTAAAGTCTCGTTGATGGCTTCCAACAAGCGCAATATGAGGGCTAGTTCGGGTGATGGTGGTGGTGGCGCTGGCGGTGTTGGCAGTGCTTGCGACGACGCTCCCCTACCTCGACTTCCTTGAGTCCTAACCATCCTGTATGCTTTGACCTGCATCCAACAAAGTTATCAGGGTGAGTTCCAAGATGTTTCAAATTGGTGCTACTTAAACTTAGAAATAGGGTTAGGCGTAAGTTTTCTTTACTTGTCTGTAAACAGACATTACTCCATTAGGGGATTGGCTAGGTTAGGGTTAGGTTTAAGCGTCTAAGCTTGATTTCTTCGCCCCTACAAAAATAACTATTGGTTCCTTTTCCCTGTAGCTACATTAGCCTTGCGCCTCACTCGCCACTTCCTATGCTTACTCTCCTAGTACCTATGTCACCTCCTTCCCTCTTGTCCTAGTCTAAGCCCTTTTAAATTTTCGCATACAACTTGATTAAAGTGACTTCCGACCTTATGTTTATTAATTTACGCCGAGAGGCGTACACCTATTGACAATGGGAACAATCAATGATCCTTTAAATCTTACTTAACCTTAAACCCTTATCTGATGGCTACGCATTGAAGATGCTGGCATATTCTTAGTCATCCTCCAAAATCAATGGGTCACATTTATCATTCATAAATTTCTTGCATTTATCACAGCATCCGTTAACATGTTTACTTTTTAACATTTACCTAATCACATAAAAAAAAAATTGTTGTAAGGTTATATAATTACCACGTTTAATGATTAAATAGGATTAAACTGTGGCATCTAAATACTTATCCTCAACTGCCAACCACATTTCGGCATTCACCAATGCTATGTATTTGTCGGCGTTAGTGTTCTTCTTAAGACGCTTCGCTTGGTGGGTGGTCTTGGGTATGACAGTTAAAGTATTTATATGTGAAATTATTTGTAAAAGTAATACAGTGTGGTGCGCCGGTTGGACGGCCTTTGCCAAGACTTTGACCGGTGGGGAGATTCGGGGTTCAAATCCCACGGACTCCATTTAAATTTATACTTAGCCCTATATTACTCAAACCTAACTAATATTTTATTAATATTTTAATAACATTAATAAAGTTAATTAGTTTAATTAATAATGTAAAGTTAAACTATATTAATTAAACTTTATTAATTTCACAATTATACTTTATTATTTATTTATTTATTATTATTATTTTAAATAAATACGCTAGTGTAAATTTAAATTATAAAACTAAAATTTAAAAATAAATAATAAAAAAAAGAGAAATTTAATTATTCAAAATGAAAATTTAATTATTAAAAAAAAAACGCATTATCTGGCAGCCTTTAAGGTCGGGCTTTGGCATGAGGCCCACGTGCCCGGCCTCCGGCTCTCGGCACCAAACACCTGTCTCTTTGCCCCTACGTGTCCTTCCTCTGTCGCCTCTCGCCTCTTTCCTCGACTTCTCCCTCTCTGCTACTATGGCAGAGTTCTAGTAATGGCCGCGAGCTCCTCCCCTTGGCAATGCGTTGAGCACAACACCACCACCAGTTATGGAATTCATGGGGCTCTTGGAGCAAGGTTGTTTGATTTAGCCTCTCGGATGAGAAAAGACCAAAAGCTTACCTACGAAGACCTAGTAATTGTTAAGAGTATATACGAGAAAGGCTGCCAGAATGAAATTGAGAATTTCATCTTTCAGCTAGTCGATTTAACTGGCAATGGCCTTGTAAAAAGAGTAACCTTCCAGTGCAGTGTGATAAGTAATAAATAAAAAGAGTAATAACAACTCCATTAGGGTGCCTGCCAGCTTCAATCACTCTATTTGGCAATGGTGAAAATGTATGCGTTAGTCGCTTAAAACAGTGATTCTCAACACTATAACACTCGCCTGGAAGCTACCGTAAATAGTCTAGCAAAAAGTCTCCCAGGGCTAAAAATCGTAGTATTTGACATCTATACTACATTATATGAATTCGTTCAGCATCCTTCCGACAATGGTAACAATGCTTTTTGTTGTTCTGGTAACTGTGTTTGCTACTCACTTGTGCTTGGTGATAGGTCGTTGGCTTGTATATTGTGTTGACTTGGTGTGCTCAACTTTTGTATTGTGGATGCAGGTCGCATGGAGCGTGGAGCTAGGCCATCGTGACTGTTTTTCTATGTTTAATTATGTGTTAAATAGTGGATGGTCGTGGGTTCCATTCCTTCATAATACACATGCGCTGGTTATGAGGTCGTGGGTTCTATTCCTCCATAATACACATGCGTTGGTTATGAGGTCGTGGGTTCTATTCCTCCATAATACACATGCATTGGTTATTTTGTTGTTTCTGAGTGGGTTCGTGGGTTCGTTAATGCAGGGTTTCAGAGGCGAGGAGAGCGTGTTGTGGAACGGGAGTCATTGATACGGCTGTATTGTGCAACCCTAGGTCAATAGGAACATGTGCCAACACTTCCCAATACGAGTTCTGGGACAATTTACATCCCACTCAGGAAATAAAATCTGTCTGGTCCACACTTTGCTCCTCTCCATCTACTTCAGCCCCCATTACCGTTCGCTCAGGAGTCTGTAATCTGGCACCCTTAATCTCGTTTTCTTCCTCTCGAGGAATACATTGTCAATCCTCTCCTTTTCTGCATTCTACTTTGCAGCTATCTAGGACTATTAAAACAGAGACGGTTAAGCTCAGCAGAGGACCTACAGAGATTCGGGTTGTTGCCAACGATAATGGAGCGCCCTCAGGACTTTCCATTGATTTGAGAGGTTTAATTATATTTTCCCAGTATAACTTACGTGAGGGTTTGTTTTTGTTTTATTTAATTATTGCATAGAAGATATTGTTGTTATATTGTTGTTTTTAAAGTGGGCATTGAGGATATTTCGTTTTATTGGGGGTAAAATAAACTTTAGAGCAATATTAGATAGCTTGAGTATTTGTTTTTTTACACTCTACTTTAGGTTGAACAGTAGAAAATACAGGACTCCGGATTCTAATGGTGATAGGCCTGGTTTTTTTTTTTTTTTTTTGGAAAGAGGGCAGGGGGCAATGCAATTCATTCAATTTTCTGGAAGGAGCACACTGCAATTGCAACTCCAGCTCTTGCAGAAACATATGTATAGAGGCAAGCAGATTGCTTTGTTTTCTTCGTTATTTTCTTTCTAAAGTGTGTAAATTAGGTCTTGGGATTATTTACTTTGGTTTGTATTAAGGTTTGCATCTTGTAAAAGATTGTAGATGCCTTTTAGTGGTAGAAACCCATTTCCATGAACGAAAAACTATTTCGGTTTATGATGGTGGCAACACGAATGTAATCAATCAGGAGCAGTTTATTAGAATGGGACCTTACTTTTTATGCTAATTTTCAGTTATTTTTATCCAATTTTGGGCCAAAAAGATTTGCCAATTCAAAATGAATATTGGGCCAAAGTCCATTTTTTTTTATAGATCATACTACTTGAATTCAAAATTGACCATTTATTTTGTATGCAGATATAAAATAATTAAATCATTAGATATTTATTTTTAAAGAAAATATAAAATCATTAGATATTTATTAATTTTTAATATTTTAAGAATTATAAAGCTTAGCCAAGGTTTCTGCTATTGTAAGAATCATATATTTATTTTGCGAACTATAAAGATTGGCCAAAAGAGATATTTGAATTATAATGACTGGCCAAGGTTTCTGCACTTGCAAGAATTTATCTCCTTACCATATTCCCAGTCGAGCAAGTTTTTTTTTTAATTTTTTTTTTTTTGGAGACAATTCTAACAACCCTAATTGTATGTTTTACTTTGGTAATTTTTTTTTTTTTTTTTCCATTCTCAATTCGTATTTCTTTTATATTTATTTGTGTTTACATATAATCAAAATAATAGTGCTTTTGGTTTGCAGGTTAGGCGGAGGAGAATTTGGCCCTTAAGGCTCTAGATTTTTAATGAGGCGCTCTGATACCATATGTAAGGGCCGAGTAAATTAAACAACCAATTATTTTATACTTAGTAGTAAAATTCAAGAATTTCTATAATTTAGCTCATTCGTATGCAAATTCATCAATAATAATAAAATTTTATAAGAGATTAATCAACAATGCATAATTTTAAATAATACCTTAACCTGATGCTAATAATCCTCCATTTGTCCGCCGCTTGCCTCCTTGACCGCTTCTGCAAAACGCTGCCCAAAACCTAGTTCCTCCCTGCCAACTAGGTAACTCCCTAGCTCCAGGATATCAACGGATATCCTGGACGCCGTGCCCAAAACCCCCAGCAACCCTGGTGCACTGATAAAATCCAGAGCTCCCAAAATTCATCCCCAACCTCTCGTGGAATGCCTCCCGTCCAACTCCTTCCCTTCCTTATCCCTCCTTCACCGACTCCCCCCCCATTTACTCCCTACCTAACTCATTTATTACCTCCTTATCCCTTCTCGTTAATGCCCCTTATCCCCTTTATTTAATATCTTATCCCTTGTCGTTAATATGTTATCCCGTATTGGGTACGTAAATTAATTTAATAATATAATTTATTATCCTTCTTTTATTTATTTACCTTATTAATTAATGAATTAATTAATACTTAAATTAATCATTAACAATCATGAATAACTAATTAATAATAATTAATTAGTTAATGTTATTTTAAGAAATAATTATGGTTTAGCTAATCTTTTAGGATAGTTATATTATTAAATTAATTATAATTAATAATCATGTACACCTATTTAAGCAAAGTCGTTACACTTCCTGATTTCACAAATACCTTTGTCCTAGAATGTGATGCCTCAGGGAAAGGAATTGGTGTTGTCCTTATGCAAGAGGGTCAACCTTTGGCCTTTACCATCAAGCAACTATTTGGAAGAAATCTAGGCAAATCAATCTATGAAAAGGAAATGTTGGCTATTCTGCATGTCATTGATCTGTGGCACCCTTATCTATTGGGGAAACATTTCCAAATTAAGATAGAATATCGAAGCCTCAAGTATTTTTTGGAACAACACATTTCCTCCCTGAAGAAACAAAAATCGGTGACTGATCTCTTTGGATATGATTATGAGATCATTTACAAGAAAGGAAAAGACAATGTGGTTGTGGATGCACTTTCCCGAAAATATGAAGATGAAAGATCCCTTTTTTCTCTTTCCTTCATTGTACCAAATTGGCTCTGAGATGTTCGTCAGGAATGGCTACAAGATCCCAAAAGTTCACATTTGATCCAAAATTTGCATTCCAATGCTCCAGCTTCCCCAGGGTACTCTTGGCTCCATGATGAGATTTGATACAAAGGCTGTTTGTATTTAAGTAAATAATCAAAGATTAAATCCATGGTACTTTCTAAGCTTCATGCTACACCCACAGCAGGCACTTCGGGTTCACCAAAACTTATGACAGGTTCAAACGTTCTTTTTTCTAGGATGGTATGAAACAGAATATTCATAATTTTGTCGTTGAATGTGATGTGTGTCAATGCAACAAGGGAGAAATAGTCAAATCTTCAAGCACACTACAACTACTTCTGATTCCACCTGCTATTTGGAAGGATATATATATGGATTTTATTACCAACTTACCCAAATCAAGAAATAAATAAGTCATCATGGTGGTTTTTTATCGTCTTTCCAAGTATGCTCATTTCTGCGCTCTTCAACACCCATTTACAACATCCACGGTGGCTCAAATTTTCATGGATCATGTTTTCAAGCTTCATGGCATGCCACACTCTATTGTTTCTGATCACGACCCAACTTTCACAAGCAATTTTTGGCAAGAACTGTTCAAGCTACAAGGCACCCAATTGCATCTCAGCACAACTTATCATCCCCATAATGATGGTCAAACGAAAGTTTTCAACAAGTGTTTGGAAACATATTTGAGGTGTTTTGCCTTGGAAAAGAAAAATCAGTGAGCTCAAAGGTTACCCCTAGTTGAATGGTGGTACAACACTTCATACCATACTGCTACACTCATGACTCCTTTTGAAGTGGTATGTGGACAAAAGCCACCTTCAGTTCTCTCATACTTACCTGGTGTCTCGAAGGTCCAGGTGGTTTACCAAAACTTACAGTTCGAGAGGCTATTCTTCATACCCTCAAAGAGAATTTGGTCATGGCACATAATCGCATGAAGAAACAAGCAAATCAAGGTCACTCTGAACGTCAATTTGCAGAAGGGGATCAGGTGTTTCTTTGACTGCAAACTTACAAGCAAAATTCCCTCAAGGTCAAGCACTGTCAGAAGCTAGCGCCTAAATTTTATGGTCCTTATACCGTTCTCAAGTGTGTGGGACAAGTAGCCTATTAGTTAGCTTTTCCCAGTCATTCAAAGATACATCCTGTTTTTCATGTTTAATGCTTAAAGAAGGTGATTGGAACTAAGTGCCAAATTCAAACCAACCTTCCCGAGTTAGCCGAAGAAGGATCCATTTGGATACAACCACAAGTAATTTTGGACCAGTGTGAGTGTTTCCTGCATCAGAGAACCATCAAGGAAGTGTTAGTCCAGTGGAAAGATACAACTTCAACAGATGCCACTTGGGAACCAGCTACAATTCTGTAGCAATTTCCACATCTCAAGCCTTGAGGACAAGGTTGTTTTTAAGGGGGAGGACATGTTAGGGTCCTAACCTGCACATAGGTAGAACAATATATTCATATGTAATAAAGGTCAATATTAATAAGGCCTTGCAATAAAATAGAATAAGTCAAATGTAAGAATACATAATAGAAGCTTCCACCTCTAGAAGGATCTTCCTCTAGATGCTTCTTTTGATAGACATATTTAGTATAAATAGGAGTCAAGGGTATGATAACCCTAGCTTGGATATTATTGTAATAGAGCTCTTATCAACTAGAAGTTTCCCCCTCGAAGAGGCTTGTGAACATTGCTTTCAGAATCAAAGTGTTATTTCTGTTGTTATTCTTATATCATTTTAGTGCTATTGTGGTGATTGTTCCGGTTATATTGTTGTTATTCTTCCATTTCTAGCATTTTATTTTTGTTCTGCATACTTTTTATATATGGTATATTACATTGATACTTCATAAACATGGAACATTGGTGAATTTATTTCATTGAACCACAAGGGGGTCTTGTTTTTGCGTTAGTCGAAATGAGGGTTGGAATTTGTTTCATTTTTTTCTATAGAATGATAGGGATTGCTTGTACTTAAAATCATTATCTCAATTACTTTATTGGAATCACCTCTATCGACCAACAGTCCTTTGCTTGGGATTTATAGTTCTCTATTTTCCAATTCTAGAGCTCCGCGTCTAAATTATTTCCCATTGATAATGGTGTTCCAACTAAGATTTCTCCTACATCATTTGGATTGACATTATCCTTTTGATCATTCATTTTTTTGTACAACTGGCGAGCCTCGTGGTCTTCATCCCATGTTTCTACCCAAGGTTTTCCTTATTTTTGATCCAAGGGTATAATGATTTTTTTAATGCTACTTTCCAATTTAATCCTATCTCTTTTGAGGGAGATAGTCGCTTTCATATTCCAACCGTGTGGTATTCCTACTAGTGCGGGATATGTAGGAATGCCTTTGACCAAATTGATTACTTCAAAATTGACTCTTTTTGGGATCTCCATTATATAAGTTATGACATTCTTGAGTGTTCCAATTGGTTCGATGAATCTTTGATCCACTAGTTTTAATAAGTTCATTGTTGGAACTAGCGGGGGTGGTCCAAGTTGATTCCATGTCTCCCAGGGGAGGATGTTTACTTGCGAACCAAATTCGACTACGAATTGCTTGATCACATGTACGTCAATTTCAAGGTTGACTTGGGGGTGGAAGTATTTTTTCTATTTCTCCTGTGACAATTGTCAAAGATTTTTGTATAGTATTTGGTCCTTGTTATATTCTCTCATAATGTTTAGTAGGTCGATCAAGTGGTTGATCGAGTTTTTTTATTTTAAGAATTGAAGAAATTATTCTAGGGTAGTGTCTAAAGTATTTGGTTTTCCTCCCCTATTTCCATTTGGTTTATCTTGGTAAATATTTTTAAAGAACTTCATTTCTTCCCGCATTAATTTCTCTTCTTGTTCAGGGTTGGGATATGTGCTTTGATATCCCCTTTGTCGAACTGGAAGATTTGGATATATGTCTTCACTCACTCCTGATCTTGCTACAACATGGAGATTTTTAGAATTTAGTAGTCCTTGTTTAGGAACTATGTGAAAGAGGTTGAAATTTCACTTGTTCATCACTTTCTCCAGTGCAATTGGGCAGTATTTGAGTGAGTGATCACCCACTCCACATATGTTAAAAAAATAGAGGTTGGTTCTATCTTAGATAGGGAAGTCAAGACTTATGTGGTTATCCTTCCAAAAATTAAAACAACAGAAGAGACCTCGACCGCATCCTCAACCTATTTTTTTGTGTCCTCCTCTTCCTTGATAACTCCCATGACCACGGCCTCTGTATCCATTTCCACCTCCTTGGTCAAAATTTTGGTTGACCGTCTGCATATGGTATACAAAATGGATATTTACTTTGTTTTTCCCATTTAACCAACATTATTGTGTAGAATGGTTATTTTCCTCACATATATGACACCATTTTGGGCATGCATTTCTTAAATTGTGAAAACAGTCCATGGTTGCATGATTTTTCATATTTTGGCAGATAGCACAAAACATTTCGTTGGATGGTTGGATACAATGCATCATTTAATTTTCAGTAATCCTTTGTGTTCCCTTCACTATAGAAAAGGGTGCAACAAAGTTCGTTCCACATAATGGAAATATTTTTTTGTAAACTGTTGCAATACTTTAAGTTTTTCCTCAAGCATTTTTGCGTTGTTGATGAAGTCGACGATCCTTCATCATCCATCTCTATACAATGATATTTTTTCAATGCATCCTCACATGTCTTAATGTAGTAAATTCATAGCAGAGCTCGTATTTTTTTCAAAAGTCCTACTACATAGCATTGTACGAGGAGTCTTTCTTCTATGAAGTAAGGAATTTGACTCAATAAGTCTTTGAATATTTTTTCATATTCTCAAACTGTTTCACCCGAAATTTGTTTTATTTATTTTAGATTTTTCCTAGCTAGATGAATGATGTCTTTCATATTAAAGAATGCGAGAATTTTTTTCTTTATCTCTTTCTTCGTTCTTGTTTGGTCCTTTGTAAAATTCATGAACCGGGTGAGGGCCTTGGTTCAAAGAGCGACACCAAATTATGTCATCTGCTTATCTTCATCGGTGATGTCAGTTTCATCCCAGAATCTCTCACAAATGAACCAATGTAATTTTGGATCTTCGTCTCCTTCCTATATGGGAATGTGATTGAGGCCCATTAGGCTTTCTTGGGGTTTTTAGAAACTAGGATTATTGTAAGATTTTGATTTTGATTATTTCTTATAATAGTTGATTGGGAAGTCAATACAATATTATTTGAGGATTTGAAATCTTAGTGTTCGACTCAACTAATACAATATATCACCAGTCTTTAGTAGGACCGCATTACAACGCTAATTATCTTTGTTCTCTTATTGGGATTATGTTTTCTATTTGATAGAATCTATATATATACTTTATGAATCATCCTCTAGAAGGTCACGTCGATTCATTTTCTCTATCTATTGAATTGGAATATTCAAGAAGTAAGTTTGGAAAGGGGGAAGAGTGCATGAGATATTTTGTATGGAGGAATATGTCCTCTGGTCCATTTTTGAGTAGTTTATTTTTCTTCAATTAGAAGTGTATCTCTTATATGGGAATCGTTATCAGTTCTACACCATACTTTTGAGGATTGAGTATCGACATGAAGTCTCTTATGTAGGAAGTTTGTAATACATAGGCTAGGGACTCTTTTGGGAGAATTCTGAATTGCAGGTACTGAATCATCAATCTCCATACTATTAACTTTGTCAATTTCTTATTGGGAATCACGGGCTACCTCACTCAACTGCAAGCTTTCATTCCTGCCAGGAGTCATTGGTGTGCACTCTATGGATGCTCTAGTTAATTGTCATGCCTGTAGGATATTACGATTTGAAATTCTAGGAATCCTCTCATTTCAAAACTCTTCTCGCCTCTTTTTTCATTTATTCCACTCCAGTTTTTGGATGTCGGATGATGGTTTGTAGACCTACATTCATCATGCAATCTTCCCTCTTGAATCTAATGTGTCTCTAGTTTCATTTATCTTCCTCATGACTTCATAAATTATCTACTTTGGTGTAGTCAAATCTAATTATATCATATCATGGATCAACCAACCCCCCATTACTGGCCCGACTTACTCAATGTTTGTGGTGCTAATGATTTTCAATGTTCTCATTTATTTAGAAAGTAATCCTAGGCTTTGTGTCTATATTTGTAGTTAGATTATAGAAATTATCCCAACTCATCTTGCTTTTCTTTCCAATTTGAATTTGGTGGAGGATTACCTAGGAGGGGTCAGTACTCAAATATGCCTTTGACTCCTTTGTCTAACAAAAAATTGAGTAATAGGGATAGAACAATGCAAAGAAAATTTTCATGCAAGTCGATGTAAAATTTATCTTTTACAGTTTCAAATGACGATCTATCTTCAATTAATTATTCTTCAATGTAGTCACATAATATTCTTTAAAACCACTTGTTCAAATTTTTTCTGCCTTCATTTTTTATTTTGAGCATCAACTATTCATCCAAAGTGAGTTTTTGCATTAGATGATTGATTAATATATTTGAATAATGCCTTTGGAATGGCTTCCAAGAATCATTCGTGTGTTTCTGTGAAGAACTATGTACACACTTATGCTAATGTCAGAGTATTCCTCCTTGCATAGTTTTTAATGTAGTTATTGATTTTTCACTCCCACCATTCAGATATGTCTTCCAACCTTAACATCTAGGTTCTTTTTTCTTCACATGCCCAAGTTCAGAACTACTGACAATAGAACCAATTTTGTAGTCAAAGGTAAAGTATGAGAGTGTTACCAATATTTATTTACATAGAGCAGCACATATGTTACAGTATTACACACACACACACACACATAGACATACGTGGAAGAATACACAAAGTATTGGGAGAACCAAAAATATGGACTTTATTATTTATATGAACAACCAACCTTTCTCTGTTACATAGTCACATATATATACTTGATATTGCAATTTCATATCAGTTACAACTTCTTAACTGCTCGGCCAATCAAATATAATTGTATGTTCAACTGACTCCTGTACTCGACTTATGCAATCAACTTATTTGGTCGACTGGCGGGTCTAGTCGGCAGGGCCAACTAGCCCCTACAACAAGTTGCCATTTTTTTTAGCTTGTTTTTCCACATGAGTGAGAAAAAATAAGCTATAGAGTGTTAGCGTAGGCTATATTATCACCAAAGAAAATTATTAGCATCAGTGTAATACTATCAACATGTAACATAAACAAAAACAAAGAACTAAAACACAAGATTCAATAATAACACAAAAACAAGATGAGACATGTTTACCAATGGATAAAGTTGATATTGATAACACCTTAGAGGATTGGGTGAGCACAAGGGGATCTCATTATCCTCCTTGGGAGGGTAATTTTGTGTCCCAAATAGAACCTTCTCTCTCTCTATCTCTCTCTATGGATGTATAGGAAGGTGCATGAAGCTCTTCAAAGGGAAAAGGTCCAATGCACTATCTTGATTGCTATGGATGTGAGTATGAATATTTGAGAAATGGTTATTCAATGCTCTTATAGACAACATAACAATGTCGTTTCTTCTATGATTTGTATGCATAGCAATGGTCTCTTTATATAAGTTGTATTCAATCTCTCAAAAAACCGGTTCCAAGTTGGAAATGGATGCCACTTGTGTGTGGTTCCCCATGTTCGATTGGACATGGAACCACTTGTGATACCAATGTTAAATGTTGGGAGACTAGAGGATCTTTGGTACCTTGGATGGAATATTTTCATGATGGAACTTTTTCAATAAATGTGCTGAATTTGGTTGAGATTTCACTTATGGTTAGTTCCACATGAATTTCGATAGGAAAAATCATGTAGATGTGCAAAAATCCACATTGTTGAGTAATGTGGATTTATTAAAATTCCACTTTCCATATGTTTATTCCCTGTCGAGTTTGGTATATTAATTCCATGACTATGCACTTTAGTGTATTGGATTGATGAATTTTCCAATGATCACCTATATAGATATGTGGTCTATTTTTAGGTGATAATAACATGTTCATAAGTTGTAGGATATAATTGGATACATCTTGTATCTAGAATTGTTTCCTAGAGAATTGGTGAATGATGTGGCTAGGTACCTAGGTATCTTAGTAGATGGAAATATGTCGATAGGATGGATGATGGTTCAATATTTATAGTCAAGTTGATGCTAGGCCTTGAAGTACAAGAATTTCCCATTCAATCTTTTGGTACTATTGTTCAACCCAAAGGTATGGTTGGTTCCCAACTGGGATATTGTTATAGATCACAGTCTTGTCAGATAGTTGGTTGTCATTGATGTCAACTCTTGGAGAGTGATGTTGTAGATTGATGAAAACCCTTATATATTGATTTCAACCCTTAAATATTGATTTTAACCCTTGAGTATGTTTGGTAGCATAGTCTAGAAGCCCCAGAGATGTGGACGAGATCGTTGGATAGTTGGTTTACCCAGTTGGATGTGATGGGTATAATTGTAGAAGTCTCCAAAGTGGTCCCCTTATGGCATAGATCTAAGCATGTCCCTCATGGGAAGACACTTTTAAGAAGTCTATAAGAAACCCCTAGGTGTGTTTACGGAACCCAATTTACATTGAGGAATAATGTAATGGAGATCAATAAATTTGCAGGTAAGACTATTCTAGATGGATAGTACATGTCATGTCATTTCTCATGATATGTGGTATGTCACAAAGTTCCTCACGATTGAGGATATATGGCTTAGTGAAGTTGGAGAAGCCTCGTGAGTTATATAGAATCCGCTAGAAGGTCAAAGAAGTCAAATTATTCTAGAATCTCCTAGAATAAGTTGACTAGTCAAAACAGTTGCAACTAAGAGTTAATCATGGTTAAGTTGTTGCAATAAGAAAATAATTCAAACTAAATTAATTCAAACTAGAAGTGGAGAGTTTAATATGTGTGGATAAAGTGGTTTTAAGTGGACAAGTGGTTAGAAGTGGGTTATCCCTAAAAGAAGGAAGTTGGTTAGAAGATAACCGTTAGAGGAAGCTACTTGGAGAGTATAAATAAGAGAGTAAGGGTCTCTTATAATAATATATCAATGGAGCATATTGAATATCCATTATTTTGTGAAAGGTTTATTGCAGGTACTCATTCATACATCTAAATTTATGCAAGTATGAGGTAGCAAAGGAGGAGTGACGATGAAAGTTTTAGAGTTGCAAAGTTTCAAAAAACCCTAGTTTCTAGAATATGTACATGAGTTGTAGAAGGCCAATTCGCATACATACGCAGGGCACAAAAGTTCATGTCTCCTACATATGTGGGTTTAAATAGGACAGGTCATGTATATATGAAAAGTCCATGAAAACCTAAGTAGATGTTGGTGCCATGTCTCTAGATTTTGAAAGCAAGTTCACAGGTAAGCATTCTATAGGTTCAGATCATCTACATAAGTTCTAGTATGGTTACATGTTTTTTTTAATGATCATTTTTGCTTATGTTATGGTGAATTATTGAGGCATTCTTGGTATGTTTGTTTTGATACTTGGATATGGTATATTTTGGCTAGTTGGTTGAGTAAGAAACACTTTTATGTATGGTACAATTATGATATGGTTGAGGGATATCTATATTTTATGATGATGTATGCATGAGGTGCATGCATAGGTTGTTAGATGGTACATATATGCATATGGTTGATGATGGAACAGGTTGGTCAGTGACAGGTTGGAGGTTGATGTGATAGAGGAAACAAAGGCCTGAAGGGATGGAAGTTTCGGAGTTCCAGAAAACTGGAAACCCTAGTTCTTTGAAGGTGTACACATGCTAACAGAGGATAGGTCACATACACACATGTGTTTCAGTATAGACAAGTTGCGTACATACACGTGTTGCAATATAGACAAGTCGTGTATCTGTTGACAAATCGTTTACTGTTTACAAGCTCAATCTTGTACTTGAGGGTTGGATTCCTCAGATCTCAGTTGGTGTTGAGATATGAAATTTGGGTCTTTTATTTGAGAGTTGGTTCTCTCTTGGAGTTGGTTCTATTTTCAGTTGGTGCTAATAAACCCCAGAGATTGCAGTCTCATGTAACAACATAATACAAAAATATTACACATATATCTAGTGTTCTTTGTGTTCATTATGGTGATGATTCATAGTTCTTTATTAATGATGAATGTTGTTATATGAAAGTAGCTAATTGTGAATGAATAATAATGTCTGAAGTGATTGATAACTAAAGGAAGAAAGAGTTCTAAAAATATCCCTACACTGATTCACCCTGCCTCTCAGTGTGGTCGATGTGTCCAACAATTGGTATCAGAGCAGGCCTTCACGATAAGCCTTACAAGCTTGAAGGAGATCCATGGACACACAAATGGATGAACATGCAAATGAAACTCCCTTCTTTGATGAGACAAATTACTCGGCATGGAGAATAAAAATGAAATGGTATTTGAATTCAAAAGGAGAAGGTGTTTGGGACACAATTGTTACTGGATCAGTTCCCTCAAATAATCAATCAAAATTTGTAGCTCAAAATGAAGCAAAGAAGAACAATGTAGTGGAATTCAAGACCATCTTCAATGGACTCTTAGGTTCTGTCAAATAAAGTATAGGATTATGTATCAATGAAGGTAAAGACTCTCCAAAATATTCTAATTGCAATAATTATAAATGTAATGATGTTGAAAATGTTATCACTCCAAGAAACCTTTTGTGGTTGTAGACCAAAGGTGCTTGGTAACTTCAAGTAAAAATGTTTTTGTATTTTTTGTAGATGAATCAGTAAGATAACTCAATTCAAACATGGTATTCAGACAGTCAAGATGGTAAACAAATGAACCAGTGCTCTCTAAGATTGATAATCAACAAATAACTTTTAAGGTGGATGAAGAACATATTGCTAATAAACCAGTACAAAGTAGGGTCTAATTAACAATGAAGAAACTAATTATCAGGTTATGAGCCAAATAATAAGATGACAGTCATTAAAGGCTTGAAAACACAGATAACAGTATAGAAGGAATGTGGAAAACTGACATCAAAATAGAAAGGAACCTGTGATTTAGTATTAACATCAAAACCCTGTGTACAATAGAGAATTTCTGTATCCAAAACTGACCCCGTCATTCATCTTCCTTCTGTAGCTTTATAGCTTAACAATTCAGTTATTAGATCCTAAAACTATGGATCTGAATTTCCAGAAATAGCAAACAAAAAATAGGAATAGATCCTCAAATAAAGTAAATCTTTATTTGTTGGCCCTCAAAATATGGTTGAAATTTGATGATGTGTAGCTCAGCCTCCCAAGGCTCTCTGAAATTCGAATTATGTGATGTGGCTCCCAAAACCCTGAAATCCTGCCTCTTTTAAAGATGGTAAATGACATTTGTACACCTTTTCTTCTCTTCATTTTCCAAAGGTTGTTGATTAAATAGATTTGATAATTCATTAATCAAGCCTTAGAAGAGGTTTCAATTCATTCTCATGAAAAAAATTACGATCTGGGTGAACATCGTAAAATTTTGGCCGTGACGGGCTTTCCACAGCGCATAGCCCATGAAAAACGCTCCTTAGCTATTGAAAGGCGACACTTTCAACAACTAACTAGCAAACTTTTCGGCGAATTAGCTGTTGAAAGCGGGCAGATTTTCAAAATCAAATTTCTCAGTCATAGTAATTCCTTTTTTATGTATGAATAGTCGATTGACATCTAGAGAATCTAATATTTCCAATGGTGTTTTCAGATCTTCATTTGGAGCTCGGGAAGGGATTGAAAAGTTCCCTGAAATTTTAAGCATCATTCTTTCCATTTGCAATTCAAAACCCTAAACGGTCCTTTGTGAACAATGTATGATATGGAACCAAAGATTTGATTTGATGTTGCCAGCCCGGGAGTACAGCCTCTGTACCTGAGCCACTAAATTCGAACTTGCCATCCCTGATGCTATGATTTTAGAGCATGAGTTTCTGAGCCGGATCCAAGATGTAATCCGACTGGGACGTGAAACTCGAGTTGAAATGATTACCCACTTCCACTAGTGCGTCTTTCTAATCGCATGTTGATTTGATTTTGAAACGTGGATAAGCGCACGTGATTCCTGCTTTCTCCAACCAACGGCCCATGGAAAACGCCCCTCAACTGTAGAAACTTACCACTTTCACCAGCGCATGATCCTGCACGAACTACTCCTTATCTGTTGAAATATTTCACTTTCCTCAGTGCGCCACCATGTGAGAACTCATCCTTAGCTGTTGGAAGTCTTCGCTTTCACCAGTGCATGACCCTGTGTAAAACCCCCGTTAGCTACGGAAAGTCTTCACTTTCCTCAGCGCATGACCTTTTAAGAACTACTCCTTAGCTGTGTAAAGTTTTCACTTTCACCGACGCACAACCTTGTAAAGACTGCTCCATAGTTGTGGAAAGCATGCACTTTCAACAACGCACGACCTTGTAAAGACCACTCCATAGCTGCAGAAAGCATGCACTTTCAACAGCGCACGACTCGCGAAATTGATTGTTGGACATTTTGAAATTCACCACTTTCAACAGCACACAGACTTATGAGAAGCACTCCTTAGCTGCTGAAAGTTGCCACTTTCCACAGCTAACACTCAACTTTTGGACACACGTTAGCTGTTGAAAGTGAATTATGCAAATTTTGAAAAGAAGACTTTATGAATCATATTATTTTCTAAGACAAAAACCAAAACCTAAGTTTTGCAGCTAAAAAGACTCAAAAATGAATTGAGGCTACTACCGATAGCCATGCTATCCACCACAAAACTCGACTAAAAGGACGGTTTTATTTTGGGAGATAACATCCGGCTCCAACTAGGATGGAGACCTCCCTGCGAGGTTTCCAAGAACCTAGTAGTTCCAGTAACCTTTAGCATTGGGCATGGAGTCATCAAGCCTTTAGTACTGATCCCTCTGCAAACCTGTAGTAGCATTGGGCATGGAGTCATCAAGCCTATGCAACTGTTCCCCTGTAACTTGCATGCAGCCCAAGCTTATTCATGAAATCAACAACTGAAGAATATCAAACTGCTTGCATGGAGAACTTATTCTTCTACCTACCCCTACACTATCCATCTCTGTCATTTGTTAAGTGAATGTTGATTTCCATAGTAGCCATCCAAGCAATTTGAACACTGAGGAAATCTTGTCTTTATTACTGATCAACAAATGATGTTGAATATGAAACCACAGTGACAAGGAGCTTTTCAGGAAACCATATTTACCTGAAAACATGGGCGAGTTGGAGAAATATGAAACTTTCGAGCCCTCTGAAAAGTGTAACTCCATGAAGGCTTCCACTGGATCCTTGTAAAGAAGATAAGAAACATGTTGCTCTTCAGGAAACAACTGCACATCTATGACAACCTCTTGTTCAGCCATGACTGTTCTTTTGCAAGAAGACTGATCATCTTCTTGTCCTCTTGAGATTAATTCGTGATTATTAAAAACTATAATTTCCTTATCCGAATAATGCTCACAAGAGGATAACAAAATAGGATTTCCATCACATGAATAAGAAACAGCTGAGAACATATAGTTTATTACGAAATCATCAGTCATCTTAGGCTCTTCTTGATTTACAAATTGATCATAAGCTTCACATGCATACTTGTCTCTGGAATACTCAGCGGACACTGAAAAATCTGACCCTGAAACTGAATCGAACTTACATGTGGGTTGCTGTCCCGAATCTGCTCCAACCTCATTTCTCTCCTGCTCAACCATGGCTGTTCCTTTGCTGGAAAACTGATCACCTTCTTGTTCCATGTCTATAGAACATTCTTCCAATGTTGACGACTCTGATTCTACATCTGAAATGTACTCATCCTCAGGCTGTTGGTCCAAATCTGCTTCATACTCACTTCTTTCTTGCTCAGAATCTGAAATATACTCACAGTCTTCTTGCTCATATGTTTGCAGATTTTCAAAATCAGCTTGCATTTTGATCCACCTAGATGCACGAATGTTCTCCTCTACCTCTTGCGCATCTCCAAACAATTGAGTTATGGATGAAGACTCCCTTTCTAGCAGAAGAAGGGCAAGTTTTGAGTGAAGACACATAACATAATGTATCATGGCATATTTTTCGGAAGGTCGGATCTCCAAAGGCATGTCATGATACATGCGGTTAAACTTTCGATTGAAAATATGCAAAGTTTGACTTTGCTCTCTCTTCAAAGCATAAAAGTCAGCAAGGTAAGAATCTAGAGATTTGTACTTGCCCCAATACTTCAGGAAAGCACTAGAGAACTCGGTCCAAGAACCAATTGAATCATCTCTCAGACTTTTAAACCATGCAGCAACATCTTTGATCAAAGATTTCGAAAACATTCTCATGATCACATCTTCATGCACAATTGAAAAACTATCAACAAAATCCAAAAAGGATTTTGCGTGCCCCTCAGCTGAAGTTTGATTCTCTCCGGAAAACAAAGGGAGATATTCATAATAGTCATCGGGATAAGGATGAAGAAGATGGGGTAGCTGTAAAGGTTTGAACATCTTCATCCAGATCTTAACTTGAAAAGTTGTGGGCTGATTATGAGAGATGGTAAGTTGTTGATCAGGTTCAGAAATTATGGCCAGATGGGCTGAGATCTGGGCAGGTTTTGAAACAAGTTCAACCTCCTCAAGGTTGTATGAATGCTCAGATTTAGAGGGAATCTGAATGCATATCTTGTCTTTAGGAATAGGCTGAGGTAAAGCTATAGGATCGACATCAACAACATAAGGAGGCTGCAAGATTTCCCCTTCTAAATATGGACTTATAAAAGATGGCTGATAATCTTCAGAGTATACGAAACAAAGGATAATTCTTTTAACATGTGAAGGAAAAAGTATAAAGGAGCTGATAAAGAAATACAACAGTTCATGAAGCAGACTAATGAATTGGTATCTGGATTTGAAATGTAACTCCTTCATCTTTTGTCAACCGGATCCTCCCCAGTGGAGTCTTTAATCGTGGAGTCGCCAGATAGAAGATTACAACCAAGCAGTGTCTAACCTTTGTCTATCATCAAAGATCAGATCTATGTCGTCTCCCAGGGAAGCTGAGCTTCAATCTCCTCTCCCCGGCAATGACGCCAATTTGTTATCACTCCAAGAAACCCTTTGTGGTTGTAGACCAAAGGTGCTTGGTAACTTCAAGTAAAAATGTTTTTGTATTTTGTGTAGATGAATCAGTAATATAACTCAATTCAAACATGGTATTCAGACAGTCAAGATGGTAAACAAATGAACCAGTGCTCTCTAAGATTGATAATCAACAAATAACTTTTAAGGTGGATGAAGAACATATTGCTAATAAACCAGTACAAAGTAGGGTCTAATTAACAATGAAGAAACTAATTATCAGGTTATGATCCAAATAATAAGATGACAGTCATTAAAGGCTTGACAACACAGATAACAGTATAGAAGGAATGTGGAAAACTGACATCAAAATAGAAAGGAACCTGTGATTTAGTATTAGCATCAAAAGCCTGTGTACAATAGAGAATTTATGTATCCAAAACTGACCCCCTCATTCATCTTCCTTCTGTAGCTTTATATCTTAACAATTCAATTATTAGATCCTAAAACTATGGTCTGAATTTCCAGAAATAGCAAACAAAAAATAGGAATAGATCCTCAAATAAAGTAAATCTTTATCTGTTGGCCCTCAAAATATGGTTGAAATCTGATGATGTGTAGCTCAGCCTCCTAAGGCTCTCTAAAATTCGAATTATGTGATGTGGCTCCCAAAACCCTGAAATCCTGCCTCTTTTAAAGATGGTAAATGACATTTGTACACCTTTTCTTCTCTTCATTTTCCAAAGGTGGTTGATTAAATAGATTTGATAATTCATTAATCAAGCCTTAAAAGAGGTTTCAAATCATTCTCATGAAAAAAATTACGATATGGGTGAAAATCGTAACATTCTGGCCATGACAGGATTTCCAAAGCGCATAGCCTATGAAAAACGCTCCTTAGCTGTTGAAAGGCGGCACTTTCAACAACTAACTAGAAAAAATTTCGGTGAATTAGCTGTTGAAAGCGGGCAGATTTTCAAAATCAAATTTCTCGGTCATAGAAAATCCATTTTTTATGTATGAATAGTTGATTGACATATAGAGAATCTAAGATTTCCAATGGTGTTTTCAGATCTTCATTTGGAGCTCGGGAAGGGATTGAAAAGTGCCCTGCAAGTTTAAGCATCATTATTTCCATTTGCAATTCAAAACCCTAAACGGTCCTTTGTGAACAATGTCTGATATGGAACCAAAGATTTGATTTGATGTTGTCAGCCCGGGAGTACAACCTCTGTACCTAAGCCACTAAATTCAAACTTGCCATCCCTGATGATATGATTTTAGAGCATGAGTTTCTGAGCCGGATCCGAGATGTAATCCGACTGGGACGTGAAACTCGAGTTGAAATGATTACCCACTTCCACCAGCGCGTCTTTCTGATCGCATGTTGATTTGATTTTGAAACATGGATAAGCGCACGTGATTCCCGCTTTCTCCAACCTACGGCCTGTGGAAAATGCCCCTTATCTGTAGAAACTTACCACTTTCACCAGCGCATGATCTCGCATGAACTGCTCCTTAGCTGTTGAAATCTTTCACTTTCCTCAACGCGCCACCATGTGAGAACTCATCCTTAGCTGTTGGAAGTCTTCGCTTTCACCAGCGCATGACCCTGTGGAAAACCCTCGTTAGCTGTGGAAAGTCTTCACTTTCCTCAGCGTGTGACCTTTTAAGAACTGCTCCTTAGCTGTGGAAAGTTTTCACTTTCACCGGCGCACAACCTTGTAAAGATCACTGAATAGCTGCAGAAAGCATGCACTTTCAACAACGCACGACCTTGTAAAGACCACTCCATAGCTGCGGAAAGCATGCACTTTCAACAGCGCACGACCCACGAAACTGATTGTTGGACATTTTGAAATTCACCACTTTCAACAATGCACAGACTTATGAGAAGCGCTCCTTAGTTGCTGAAAGTTGCCACTTTCCACAGCTAACACTCAACTTTTGGACACATGTTAGCTGTTGAAAGTGAATTATGCAAATTTTAAAAAGAAGACTTTATGGATCATATTATTTTCTAAGACAAAAACCAAAACCTAAGTTTTGCAGCTAAAAAGACTAAAAAATGAATTGAGGCAACTACCGATAGCCATGCTATCCACCACAAAACTCGACTAAAAGGACGGTTTTATTTTGGGAGATAACAAAATGTTCTCCTGCAAATGAAGAAGAAGATCTAGAAGAAGTTTGTGTAGAATCAGCGAACAATTATCTTATATATGAAGAAGAATGTAGTGCTCTAAATTAATTATAACAACCATTAATTTAGAACAGAATAGTAAATTTAAAATTTACTCAAAATTCACTTAATCTAGCACATTCAATCCAATATTTCAATAAATAAAATTTACTAACAATTTACATACCTCACTCTGATGCTATCCGCCGCTTGATTCTATCCGGCGCTTGAACCTGATGCTGCTCCTTAGGAAACCCCAAAACCAGCCACTCTACCGACTAGTACGCCTAGCCCTAAGACATCAATGGATGTCCTAGCCCTCCGAGCCCAAAACCTCTTCAGCCCCCCGGTGCACTGTAAACTCCACTGTAGATTTCACTCTCCAATATTCCAAGCTTCCCCCTCTTGTCGAATTCCCTTCTCCTCCGTCTCGTAGAATGAATTCCCCCTTCATAATCCTTCTCCACCTCTCTTATTCCTCCTTCACCGCCCTCGCACATTCACTCCCACCTAACTCTTTATTACCCTTATCCCATTATTAATTGCCTTATCCCTTATTAATTGCCTTATCCCTTATTTAAATGTTTCCCTTTTACGTATTGGTTACGTTATCC
>ML811504.1:121721-133648 GCA_009831015.1 Picea engelmannii
AATGTTTCCCTTTTACGTATTGGTTACGTTATCCCCCTATGGGATACGTAACCCCATTTAACATTATATTTTATTTCCCCCCCTTTGTTTAATACTTAATTAATCAATTAATTAATTAATAATCAAATTAATCATTAACCATTCATTAAAGAGTTAATCATACTTAAACTAATCATAGTCAAAAATAATTAATTAATAACATATAATTAATTAAGTTTATATAATAATTAATTATAGTTTAGCTAATTTTTAGGATTATTTAAGAAATTATTCGTATTAATAATTAATGGTCGTTACAAAGAAGATTTGTTGAAGCTTAAAGATAAATTTATATATAGGTTAAGAGAAGCAGAAGATGATTCATATGCTTTTGAGGATCTTGAAAGAATCACTAAGGAATATCTATAAAAGTATCAAAGGCATATCATGGCACTAAGACAAATCCTCAAGAAACAAGAAGAAAGTGAAACTAAGCAAAGGACTTAATTAGAAGAAAAAGACAAATAAATCAAGAGACTAAAGACTAAAATAAATAGTCAAGAAAAAGAAAATAAGAAGTTATATGATGAGATTAGAAAAATCCTTGAAGATATTAAAGAAACAAAATAAATCAATGTAAATATGAAGACCCAAATTGAAGAAGCCAAAAGGATAGAGGAACTATTAAAGAATCACGTAAATGAAAAAGAAGAATCATGATATAATATGGAAGCAGAAGTAGTTGATCTCAAAAGGAAAGTCAAGAATGTAAACAAGTTCATGAACAACTCAACAATCTTGGATGAAATCTTGGATAGTCAAACATCGCCAAATGATAAATCGAGTCTTGGATACAAAAAGGAAGATGCACACTCTGAAGCTGGCACTTCTAAGAAGCATGATGTAGGTCCTTCATTTTCAAAGGGTGAAAGCTAAGCTACAAGTCAAGAACCTACACAAAGAAAGGTAATATTTAGAAGAACATAATAAGAAAGACACCAAGAAGCTAGTTCTACACCTCAAAGCAAATTGAGAAAAGAGACACCTTCAAGGTTGACACAAAATCACAAGTATGAAAATGTTTTCAATAGTCACTATTTCTCATGTAATGAATTTGGTCAAAAAGATTTGGATTGCAGACATTATGCAAGGAAATATGTTGGAAGATTCAATAACATATTAAGATGTTGGAGATGTAATCTTGTGGGACACATTGTTGCACATTGTCACACCATGAGATGTTACAACTGCAGTGGGTTTGGACACAAATCATAGGATTGTTGGAATTCAAGGAGACAGTCAATGATAAATTTTTCATAAAATATGTTAAGAAGAGAAAATGAAACATGGAAGAAATATAATGTTGAAATAATGGAAGCTCAGGGAACAAGTGATGAGAAGCTAGGACATTCTTAGAAGTGGATGAAGAATACTAAACAACCAGACATGAATGAAGGCATAAATAATGAGGAAAGATTAATATTTTCTAAGGCATACACGGGTTCCTGTGGGAGCATTCACGTACATACGCGAGGTGACTTATAGAAAGGTCACATACATACGTGAGTTGTCTTAGGTGAGGTCACATACCTATAGTAAATCTTTGAAAAAGGGGGTTGGAATAGACTACAAAAGATGTGTAAGCCCATGTTATCTCTGATATGATGTTACGGGTAAACAACATAACTACATGTATACTTGTATGTGTGTTTGATGAATGTATGGTGATAATATATGGTTTACGATTGGATCGTATGCTTGAATTGTATCTTGGATGTATGGTACAAACATTAGCATGTGGATTGAGGCATCTCTATTAAGATACAATGTCGGTTATGATAAGTACTTATCAATAATACTATGGTGCTTTGTTTATGAGGTATATCATTGGTAATGTAATACTAGATAGAGGTGCATCATTGATCTATCCAGGCATATTATTGGTACATGTCTAGAGGTATTATTTCCACATTATACTTGTTGTAGTGAATGGTTTTGAGGCAGATTTGTTGTAGTACATGGTTGGTACATGTGTGAGATCTATTGACATATCTTATGGTGGAATGTGAGAGGATTTGTGTTAGTGATCTTGATATATGATTGCTACATACTTAAGGTTTGGTATATTGTATCTTGGTAACATTGAGAATCTTGCTTGAAGCATATGTTTGAGGGTCCTAGTATATGACTTGAGGTACACATTGGATGCATGGTGCATGTTGGTTGAGGCCTACTTGTTGAGATATATTGTCAGTACATCTCTTGGCACATGGTTTATGGTACTTGGTTGAAGCATATCATGAGTGATATGACACGTGTTTGAGGTACATGATTCGTGTTGGCACAGGGGAAAACCCAGGTTTAAACTCTTATAGCGCACCAACAAAACCTAACGATTGGCCCTTTTGGCAACACACATGAGCATATGCAGTCTCACCTGAAGTAGTAATAGGGGGTTGCGGCACACAGGTGTCTACAACCAGAGGAAATGCAAAGTGGATCCAGGACAACAACACACAAAAATATAGTTATTCTTTATTTCACTTAAGCCTACTTTGCAATTTATATCTCAGATCTAACATAACAATGCAATAACAGTATAACAAATGGAAAATAACACAACATCAATCACAAATAACAACAAGATATACGTGGTTCACCCTCTCCCTAGGGTTATGTCCACAGAACTATGTTTCTTGATATATTATATGAAAACATATAGTTCTATCTATGCACTTAGCTTGCATATCTCTCTCTATCTCTCGTCCCTCCCTGCACACCCAGCTGTAGGGTTAATCTTCACACCCAACTGAAGATCTTATAATACAGTCTCAACATTGTTCTCTACAGCAATAGTCAACAATGAATAACAACCATAGTATCAATGAACCAACCTAGAATGAACCCTCCTAGGTCTTCTAGACCTTTATTTATACATTACATGGAAAAATACTAGGTTTCAAAACCGTAGATCCAAAACCCTAGGTCAACTTGACCCACATTTTCAAGGCTTCGCCAGCCTGTCCTTCCTCCTTTTCTATGAGGTGCTCCAAATAAATCATTGATGTGTTCTTTCGCTTGTTGAGTTGTCCACAATCCATCTTCCTTATTGCTTTATCTGCCTCGATCTTCTCTTCAAACGACTAGCTTTTCCTTCCTTTTTTCCTTCTTTTCTGCTTCTTTTCCCACTTCGACTCTTCCTTGGTTTATGTATTTTCCACGCAGTTTGTACTTCGCATTTATTCCTTAATCTTGGCTTCCTTACATATCCAAGGGAGAACAGGTCCCCAACACTCACATGTGACTTGTCTCGAGTCACTGTAAGACTGAACGTTTTTTTTTACTTCGACTACAGACTGCGTGGAGCAGCCTATACTTTCTACTTGGTCCCTCCCTTCCTTGTGTAGACTGTCTTTTTTGTGTCTGGTACCCAGTTTCAACTGCACCTGGTACTTATACCCTTCTTTCTTTTCTTTTACTAAGGGTTGTGAGGCAACTGGTTGTCATAATACAATTTCAACCGGCTCCCATTTACCAAACCTTCTTTCCATTCTCCATTAAGGGTCTTTAATTGCACAAATCCTCCTTCTGTAACATAGGCAACCTCAAATGGTCCTAGCCAATGTGTCCTGAACTTACCTGGATGCTTCATGAACTTTTTTTCATATAACAATACCAAATATCCCTGCTTAAATGTTTTTCTCCTGATATGTATGTCATGGTAAGCCTTTTCCCTTTTTTCTGTACCTGCTGATGAAATCCTGCAATAAACCTATCTTCTTCCAGTTCCAACAATTATGTGAGCCTGTCTTGAACAAAGCCAGTGTCATTCATACCTATAAATGTTGCAATTCCTAAACTAGGTACCACTACTTCTAAGCCATAGACCAACTTAAATGGGGTCTACGTTGTTAAATTTTTGCAGGTAGTTCTGCAGGTCCATAATACTGCTGGAATTCTTAAATCCCAATCATCTCTATTAACACTACAAATCTTGGTCAGTGTTGCCTCCAAGATATTATTGAAAGATTCGACTGTACCATTCACCTATGGGTGGTATGGAGTGCTCTTTTGATGATGAACTTCAAATTCGCGAGTCAAGGCTTCAATATTTTTGTTGATGAAGTGTGTGCATTGATCACTCATGAGGATCTTCGGGCATCCAAACATTGTTATGATATCATAAAAAATGAACTATGTAGTTGTAGTTGCACTAAAATCCTTAACTGCTCTTGCTTCTTCCCATCTGGTCAAATACTCTGTTGCAGTGATAATGTATCGAGCTCCTGTGTGCCTTCCAGGTGGGCTAATAGGTCCCACAAATTCAATGGCCCATTTTTCGAATACTTGCAATGTTAGTTGTGGTGCTAAAGGCATCTCATCCCTTCTAGAAGGATTTCCTATTCTTTGACATACATCGCAGGATCTGTAGTATTCCTTAACATATTTATGTAAAGTAGGCCACTAGAGGCCATCTCTGAGAACCTTTTGCGTTGTTTTTTTTCCTACGTAATGTCCTCTTGCAATGCCTTCATGTGCTTCTGCAAGAATCAATGGTGTTTCTACCTCCATAACACATCTCCTCAAGATCTCATCTGGTCCCATATTGTACAATTGTCTAGCTATGAGTTGAAAATCCGCAGCGTGGACTACCAACTGTTTCTTTTGAATGATTGTATACTTTTGAGGTTCCATTCCTGTGAATAGGAACTAAACTATCTCATTTAAGTGATCATCAAATTTCCTAATGGCCAGCAATTATGCATCTGGTAATGTGTCCTCCAAGCTGGTAGGTTCCTCTCCATGTTCCAACCTGGATAAGTGATCAGGCCCTTTATTCATTCTTCCTAGCTTGACCACAATTTCAAAATCATACTCATGGAATAGTAGTAGCCATCTGCATATTCTCCCCCCCAACATTGTCTTGTTGACTAAGTATTTCAATTCATAATGGTCAGTGAACATCTTAAAATGTCCTCCCAACAAATAGTGTCTAAATTTATGCAGCGCATATACCATAGCCAAGCCTTCTCTTTCAGTCGTAGTGTAGTTCCTCTCAGCTGTAGAGATATTCCTGCTAGAAAAGGCTATAGGGTGGTCAATGTCTCCTGCACCCGGCTATGCTAAAATTTCTCCTAATGCATTGGACGAAGCATCAACATGAACATTGAACTCCTTACTCCAATCTGGAAAAACCAAGATTGGCACAGTGACCATTTTCTACTTTAGTGAGTCTAAGCTCTGTTGGCATTCTTTTGTCCATTGGAACTTGATGTCTTTCTTTAATAGCTTCTCCATAGGAGTTGTTATTTGTGAAAAACCTTTAATGAAATTCCTATAGTATCTAATGTGCCCCAATGTAGTGCGCAACTATCTAACCAAAGTAGAGGGAGGTAGATCAACAATGATGGAAATCTTGGAAGGATCTACCAACAATCCCTGCTTACACATAATATGCCCTAGTAGCACTCCAAAGGGTGAACAAAAAATACATTTTTTTTAAATTCAGGGAAATTTGACATTGCCTGCAGTTATCTAACATCAATCTTAAACATTCAATACGGTCTTTCAGTAAGCTAAAGACAATCAAATCATCAAAATAAGCTTCTAGGAACTTCTGTAAGAAGTCCTTAAATTCTTCGACCACCACCCTGGAAACGATGCCTGGTGCATTCTTCAAGACAAAAGGCATCACAATGTACTGAAATGAACCCCATTATGTTGCAAATGTGGTCTTCTATCAATCTTCCTTAGCAATTTTGATCTGATGATAACCTGAGAATCCATCTGTGAATGAGTAGACCTCTTGTCCTCCTACAATATCTAGAACTTCATCAGTAAAGGGTGTAGGGAAGGGGTCGTGTAGGCATGCATCATTCAATTTCCTTAAAGCTACACAAATTATGATTTCTCCTAACTTCTTATCATGGACTACCGTAGGGCTAATCCATTCATATTCTTCAATAGGTTCTATGATTCTTGCTTCCAACATTCTATTCAATTCAATCCTAACTTTCTTCTTATATTTGGGATTCAGTCTGTAAGTTCTTTGCTTGATACGTCTTGCATCTGGTCTCAAGGGGATCTTCATTTCTCCCATGGGCCCTTTAATGCCATTCATGTTTGTAAACTTTGTTGGAAACAAGTCTTGATATTCATGCAATAGTTTTGTGATCTTGTTGATAGTAGCATCATCCCAATAGTCTCCCACATTTCTAGTTTAGGTGTTGGCTATGTTCCAATATTAACTTTCTTAATTTTAATGGGTTGTCCAATAAAATGTAGTTCAATCTCTGGTCCTTCTATGTCTTTGTGACCTTCAGTTTCTGCAATGTTTACATCTCTAGGGTCATCATCCTCATCAACATTAATATTGTTGCAATCATGTAACTGTTGAAGAGGTGCAGTCCATTCATCTCCTTCTTGGGTAAAAGGGAGGTTAGGTGCCTCCTCAAAGACCTTTTTTCTCATAGTTTGTAAAGACTGATCTATTGTAGGGTACTGACTTTCAAATAAAAATGTAGCTATAAATTTCTGAGTCATTTCATACTAGTCTGTAGTGATGAGGCACAATTATTCTTTAAGATACCATTTGACAGACATAGTATCCAAGGTGTTAATGAAATTATGCACCCACTGTTCTTTAGGAGTGTTGCTCCAGGCCTCCTCACAACTTTGCATGTGGTCCTTTGGACAACTATGGCTTGTGTAATAAACTTCACATCCTTCTGCTTGGTCTGAAAATCACACTATCAATAAGATGTGACAATGTGTCCACTCCGTGTGTTCCTCTTATGTGCTCCCCACCATCTAGCTAGTGTGGCTTTCAATGCCTCATCCAATGCCAACATCCTCTGTTGTACCAGTACAATTTTCTCAAATTAATCTATAAATGTCTCTAAGTGATTCAAACCATCAAATGTTGGAAGATTGCTTACTTATGTGTTGATCTAGCGAACTGCTTTGGTCATCCTGGCACATTGTCGTGTGGAGACTTCATACATCCTTTTCTGTCAATTCTCCAATGCCTCTTCTGAATCTCATGAGCACACACTTTCACTTCGCCAGCTGAGGTTTATGTCTGCTATAGTATTAATGTAATCTTGTTGTTTTACTGTCAGCTTGTGAATGTTCTCTAGCTCATATGTGCGATCTTCTTCCCTGATAGGTTATGTGTATCTGTGAACTTCATCTGGGTCCATAGATGTGATGAATTTAACGCCATTACCCTCAAATTTCATTCTTCTCTTCTTTAGGTCAACAACAGTCGAATTTTTGAAATCCCAATCAATTCCTAACAGTGCAGGATAAGGACAACTATCATCAACAATCTTAATTACTTCGAAGTCTGCAAATGTCCTTGTCACATCAATTTCTATAGGAACATGCTCCAGTCTTCCAAAAGGGCTCATCGCATGTTGATTATCCATCCTAAGCCTGATACGAGAGTAAATCAGTCGAGGTTTTTCCATCAGTTCCCAAGTCTGCTTCGTCATAACATTAACTTCTGATCCTAAGTCGAGGACCACATAATCCACATCGTAGTCTCCAATCTGAGCACTAAGGTGAAATTCCTTGTTTGTTCTTATTGTCCTTGATACTTGGTTCACAGATCTACTCAACATAGGATCTATTCTCCCAATTTCATACTATCTTACTAGGTGTTGTAATTCTTGTACAACTTTTTCATCTTTAATCAAATTGATACAGGTATATAAGAAGTCCATGATCTTGCTTACATCTTTTCCTTGTCTAGTAGATTGATAAAATGTTGGTGGAACTCCACATTCCCTTACTTCTGGTTGTGCCTTAGATGAAGAAGCTTGTCCTTCTACAAATTATTTCCTTGCCTCTTCAAAAGTATGTGTCTCACTTCTTGGATCAAACAACTATGTCTTCTTTGTAGCTCTTCTGATTCATGATCCTTCTGTAGTTTTTTCTGGAGTCACTCTGTCTTCTCCTATAACAACACCTCCTCTAGTAATAATAGTGACTTTGGGGTCTTCACCGCTAGGCTCTGCTGATATCAATTGGACTTGTTGGCTTCCTCCTCATCTCTCCTGGAGTTTGGCCAACAATATTGGACAATATTCAATGACATGATCAAAGGAGTTACAATAGTTGCAAGTAGTACAAGGGTTCTGAAAATCCCTTGCCAAATGTCTCAGTGATAGAAGATGATCTATCCTCTGCCTCAACCCATACCTCCACCTCATCCTCTTCCTCTGAATCCACCACGAGGGTTGAAGTTTTATCTTCCTAGGAAGTTGAACTGTGCAATGTCTCCTTCCTGTTGTGTCTCTCCTTGAATTCTATATATATCCCTTGATCTTTCATGCATGAGATCGTAAGCCCTACAATCCTTCTCATCATGTCCCACAGACTTACAGAATGTGCAGTAAATATTGGTAGTTGTCTGGACATATTTTTTCATATAATAACATTCACCGGGGAGATGCCTAGTTCTACATACCTCACACCAGGGTATAGTGGCCAACTTCAAAGGACTAGGTGCTCTAGAGGCCAAGTATCCATGAAATAGGGCACATTTCTCTTTTTCATGGCCCTCTGATTTACATCTGATGCACCAAATATATTCTCTTTTCTCTTTTCCTTTATATTTCTTCATATATTCAACCTATAAAGATAAGATGGTTAACTGATTTAAGATCTGACTCATACCTGGGCTGGATTATCCTATAGGGGTTGCTTCTAGTTTCATGGCAATCTCCAATGCTTCAACCTACGAAGTGACCTTCTGTTTCATCAAAGGAACTCTGATGTGTGGCAGGAGACTAGCGATGAACCATTCTTTATTTTGTTTGTTTGGGATCTGAAAAATCAAATGAACGGTCAGAGTCTTAAACCTATCATCAAACTCCCAAATAGGTTCAATTACCTTTTGTTTGATTTCTATCAGATCTATAATGCATTGCGACTCTGACTTAGGTTTCTTGAATTCTGCACTCAACACAGTATTGATAACATTTAGTGGTTTAGGTTGTCCAGGTACTGAAACAAACTTCATATACCAGTTCAGAGCACGATCCCTCATGGTAGTACTAAACTAAGTTATCTTAACAGCTTCATCAGTGACTTGCTTGATACTCCATACAGCTTCGCATAAGAACCAGTGTTGGTCAAGATATTCAGATCTGTCTCCCCTGAAGATGGATAACCTCATTTCATCCGCCATTGATCTTCCTTGGTTTATTGACTGAGTATGTGATAAACTGCTTGTAACAGTACTCTGATGGCTCTGACTACTTTGGTTACTTTGGTTACTTACTGCTTCTAAAACAACAGGAGGAATAATAGTACTTACTTCGACAGTAGGTGCAGTTCCTGAAGTTTTTGGCTCTCCTGGGTGAAGTTCTTCGGTCTGTACTTCCTATGTTCTTGCAGATTCTGAATGCTCTTCATATGTTAGATTTGATTCTTCTCCACTGTATAATTCGTCATATCCACAGTTTTGCTTAAATAGGTACGCAAGAGGAACCTCTCAGAATGGTCTCCCACTATTTGTGTGTCCAACCCCTATGTCATTGTCGCTATCTGAATTCTTGAACATTAGGTTTACTGTATCTTTAGGATATTCTTCTCATGCAATAGCATCTTAATCCTCAGCTTCAAAAAGTGTAGGAACTTCCCTATAGGTCCCTTAAAGAAGTACCTCTCTGCTTGACTATATGATTCGACTTTGTCGATGGTAAAATCAATAATATACCCTCCAATAGTGCTATCAAACTAGAGATCCACAGCCCTAGACACAACTTTATCAACTCTCTTGACCTTCTTGATCAGCGTTGTTGTCCAAACCACATGTGTTCTAGATCTGATCTCAAACTGGGTATCTGCTAATCTGGCTAACCACTCGTATAACTCTTTATGAATTACTCCAAAGAATATTCTGTGTATGTTAGTAAATATGTACCTTCCCATCCAGTATTTTGTACTAATGCTAGGGTTCTTGTTCTAGGCTTCGACGAAGTCCTTTTCTTGTTATTCTATCCACTTTTGAATTTCTATCTTCGATGGAAACCACCTTGACATTCACTCAAAAAGATCTCGGTCCCGACAAATGAACCATTTGTTGGCATAGGAGCAGACCCATGGTTCAACTCTTACAGTGCACCAACAAACCCTAACTACTGGCCCTTTCGACAACACCTGCGAGCATATGTAGTCTCACCCCACTAGCAAATTCGGGTCATTTTGCGACGACTATTTTGACACTTTTGTGACGATATTTCATGGATATTGCGATGAATCTTGAGTCTCCCAAACTTCGTTTAATATGACATGGCATGTGCAACGAACCTGGATTAACATCGCAAGAGCGACGACAACAGGGAAGTTGTCATGATTGCGACAAAAAAAGAAACACCGTTGCCAGAACGACTAAGTAAAGCAATCGTCGAAAGAGCGACATAGAAGGAAAAACATCACAAATGAGACGATGTAAATCTATTGCCGCAAGCGCGACACTAAAGAGATATCATCACACACTCGACAATATAGACAAAGTAAGTAAAAATTTGCGATGAATAAACTTTCGAAGTGGTCGTCACAATAGAGACGAACACAGGGTATATAGCAACAAAATCGCTATACAACTTTCATGATTTGATCTAAAAATGAAGAAGACTTGAAAAACTTGAAAAATTATTGCAAGTGAAATGTCATGTGTTTAAAGAAAATGGATCAGTTTGCAACACATAAATTAAGGATTACTTATGCAAATTACACATAGACATCAGCATAAACATTGAACATAAACACATAGGCACAACAATTGATAAAGGAGTTCACCCCTCTTATGGGCTACATCTCCTGGTCCAAATTCCAATGGATCATTATTATTAATTGCTCAAAAAGTGCTCAAAAACATGTCTTACAATGCTCAAACTGAAAAATCAACTGCACCATATAATATATGGAGGTCAAATGCAATGAGACCAAGGGTCGGGGCTAAGCCTCGGCCCGACCCCCCTTTCCATTCAAACAACAAACGACTTTAAATATATGCGCGTTGACATAATAATCAAGGAAAAAAGGTCAGAATATTGGTTAGTGGCGGTTCATTGGTACGTTGTATAGTGGGGGAGGTCCGGGGGTTGAACCTCATGAACTCCCCATACCATTTTACATATAACCATATAAACCAGTCAATGAGTGACACGTGGCGCCAATGGATTGGGCCACGTGTCCTCACATCATTGGCCACCAATGACACATGTCATCTCCTTATTCAACAATCATCAACCAATGAATGCATGCCATGTCATCATCATACGGTTTGTATGGCCCTGCCACGTCAGACCGTACGGACTGTACAGACTGTACGGACAGGTACAGTCAACATCTAAAAATTTTGCCTGTTTGCCTTGACGAACAGATCGCGATATCTTCTCCATACGGCGTCCATTTAACAAAGTAAATATACCTTCAGAATCAAGAAGACGAGACGGACGCAATGGTATTTTTTTTGTCGCATTCTGAGCACTTTGAAAATTGAGAAAAATTTGATCCCCTGATCACACCTCCCCATTGGGAAGCTTTTGGACCTCCAAAAGAATATCTCAGTCTATGTGAAGATGAGGGTATAGTTCCCTCACCCTTCCAACCTCAATCCACTTGGCCTTGCTTGGATTCGTCTCTTTAAGACCAACTCGCAAATAGTCCACATTTCCTCGCTTCGAAGTTCGCATTCTCCTGTCAAGGATTGTGTCTTCCTGCAGTTCTGTTAGATACTCTGGAGAAAAATCATCTATGGAAGGAATCTGAACATTCTCTCCTTGATAATCAATCAATGGAGGCTCATACAACTTCAAATTCTCAACATTAACAACTGCATACATCTGCATATAAGGAGGCAAATCTAAACGAAAAGCATTGTTACCAATCTTGTCGACAATTTTGAAGGGACCATATCGAATTGGTTTCAA
>ML811504.1:144995-158201 GCA_009831015.1 Picea engelmannii
CTAGGTAAGGTAATATCTATGAAGTAGAAATCCCAAACTATACCAAGGTTGACTCACCTCTCCACAAAATTTCTCCATCCAAAGGTCAATAGGGACAATGTAAACACAAAACTGGGTCAACCCATTGAATTTTCTTGTAATATAGTTGAGGACAAAATATTGTGAAGGAAACTCCAACGATGCAGATGGTTTGGAGTTATGCAACAACTTCACTTGGAGTGATTTTTTTTATTTTTTTTTTAGGGTGTGTTTATCCCACACACCTTATTGAATATATGTGGGGGGTAAACTAGGTATTTTCTCATATACACAGTGCTACCTTGCACATCAATGAAGTTTTTTTTAAGGGACAAATTAGTTGACATATGGTCAAAACCCTCTCATTGTTTCCATTATTGTGCCCTCTAATCGACAAAGTGAAGATTTGAATTTATGTCAACATTATAACAATGAGTGTTTATATCATGAACCTCTATATGGATTAACATGACCATGAGAAGATTAAAGTATAAAAATATGAAGAAAGTCTTAAAATATTTAATAACCCTCCACATATTGTAGACATGAAGATTGATATGATGCACATGTGTGAAAGAGTAATGTTTGACATTGCCATTTACAACCCCTCATGTTTAATCCTTAATGTTGTTGAAGAAATAAAATAAATTTCATGGAATTAAAAACATTAAATTGTTGCCAAAATTGTGCCCTCTAATCGACAAAGTGAAGATTGGAATTTATATCAACATTATAACAATGAGTTTTTATATAATGGACCTCTATATGGATTAACATGACCATGAGAGGATTAAAGTAGGAAAATATGAAGAAAGTCTTGAAACCTTGAATAACCCTCCACATATAAATTGACAATGGCAATGTGATTTTGTTTCTTTGTCATGTGAGACACGATGAAAAGAAGGGTAATGCTCTGAAAAAATATTATGAAATGTTTGACATGGCCATTTCCAACCCCTCATGTTTAATCCTTAAAACTTATTATTGCATCTTCCTAAAAAATTATATTTTCATGTTGCACCAAGTTTAAAGTTTTTGCACATTGCTTGGAAAAGATGCTTGCCACATGTCACATGTCACAAGACTTTCAAAGTTGCATATATCATCTCACAAGATTTTGGAAGTTGCATATTGCATATTCAAGTTCTATTTGTTGCCTAGACTCCATAGCCCAAGCACAAGGCACTAGGTCTTGCTTGCATTCTCACATCTTGAATCAAGTAGTATTGAATAAATATATACCAAGTCTTATAAGAGAAGCTGAAATTATCATTAAGTGTATAAAAAAATTACATTCACAAATATATACAAGCCATAGAAATAGCCTTGTGTATATTATCAAATGAAAAAGTACCCATAATGTCGATGCATTATATGCATCATTACATGTTCAGCTATATAATGTACATCTAACTGTCTTATAAAATTATTACATGACATCATGAATTTGTTTTAGTTTTCTTTTGTGCTTTCCAGGTCTTAAGTAATTCATCCATCTCCATGTATTTGTTTACTGGGTGCTCTTCAACAACTGATGTTGTTTCATTCCTTTCATGTCAAGTACGCCTGGTCTCCTACCCACGACGTGGATGCTACTGTGAGGGGTCATCACCTACAAAAATAAAAAAATATTAAATTTATATGGCCAATTTTTAAATATCATTGAAGTAGTTAATTAATATTAAAAAAAAAATTGCAATGTAATTATTTACCTGGTCCTCTAGTTAGCACCGTTGGAATGGCTACTGGCATGTTCACATGATCTTCAGATCGAGGAGGATCAACTATGACATTCTTTTCCATTGAAACGTCAAATTTTATAAGTACAGAATTATTAAGTATATGATTAATATATAGACATTTTACCATCATGGGCCTTAGTCATAGGAACATCTTGGGGTTGGACCTCACTGGGATGGGGTTGTTGGGGAGCACCATGATCTTCTGGTTGTGTTGCACTATCAACGCTCTGTTGTCCAGTACTAATGGTTTCGTTGATAATGTTTCTCCCCTTATTAAAACAAAGTAAGACATTAAATTATGGACGATATCAAACATTTACATATTTTATAAGTAATGAAAGGTTAATGTGGACTGATTTTTATTTACCTTATCCCACAAATTGGATCTTGGGGTCTTCCCCATGATTTTCCTACGATCAACCAAGAATTTATAACCATACTTGTAACCAAGTTGGAGGTCTTCCTCTGTGGTTTCAGTTCTGAAGTCATCGCCCTGCATTGCATAAGGGTGTGGTTTTTTAATGTTTTTTATTGCAATTACCTAAAAGTTGTAAGGTGATGCAAATAATATTCTTAGGATGTTTGGGTACTTACGATTCATGGCTGTAACCTCAATTAGCCTCCCTGGCCTACCTTGTGTTGGCCATGTTTGACAATCCTTGCTTTGGTTGCCTTCGAAGTGTCAAGAAACCTATCATCAAAATTTTCAAGTATGTTATATATAACCACACTTTTATTTAGATCTAAAGAAAAATAAAGATGGTATTGAAATCAAAATATTGTAATTTACCTTGGTGTACTAGTTATTTTTTCTCCTGATTTTTTCAAAATATTTTCTTTTGCATCATCAATGGTCGCCTTCTACTCCCTCTCTGGAATTGAGGGAGGACACTCATACGTAGGATTTCCTACCAATATTTGTCTATAAACATCCCACATATATTTTAAATATTCACCCGTTGCAAAGGTGACCTCTTTTTTATTGAATGTGTCTACTCCAAAGAGGCCTTCAAGATAATCCATAAGTTCCTTTTTGAGGTTGGAATTCTATAAATTCCACCTCATGCGTAAGGTTTCCCCAAAAATCATCAAGGCCTTTCTCTCTAGGTGCCTATAAAAAAGGTTGTTTCCCACACACAAAAATATATGGTCATTAATTTAAAATTAATAATATAGATGATTTCTGTATGAGAAGGACAACATTAAACGATTAAAATATGAATTAAAACTACATGGGAGTCTTGATTGTTTTAATGGAAGTCCATTATCGTCGACCAAAAATCTACACGGAAGGCTCCTCGTGCTTGTCACACGTCTAGCTCCAGGAAATGCAACCATGTAAACCACATCACCATGAGCCTCATCTCTGCCACCATATCTAGACTATGATCGAGGTGTGGATGTCTGGTGGTGTGTGTCATGGCTCCTATATAAATTAGGTGTGGAAGATGGAGAAATAAATAGTACTCTACCAGTTGTATGACCGACCTCATCAGGACTCTATAGCATATATGTAGGGCCACTACTACCAACACTGGGTTGAACGGACTCCAAAAATGACTTTATAAAAAAGAAAATGTTTTTTCATGAGATAATGAAAAAGTTAAAGAACAAAGTATCATAATTGAACATATGAGTACATTAAAAAAAAAAACTTTAAATTATGGTTATTACATTATATGTGTTAAGTTGTGGCATAAGGAGCTTGATCTTTTCTTTGACGTCGGGAGTTTGATCTAGACGATCTAAGAAGCTAGCAAGTTCCTTGTTTGCTTTAATGATATTTTTTTTTATTAAGACCATCATATCAGCGGATGAATAAAACCCCTCCTCATCGGCGGAATCATGATCAACATGGCCTGTGGACTACATATAATTTCAACAAAAACAATGTTATTTCAATAAAATTATATAAGAAAATAATAAAAATAACATAAAATGAAAGTGGAAATTGATAATCATTTACATGTTATGTTGTTGGCCCTTTTCCACGATCATCCTGTCACATTATAATATAATTAGAACCCCCAAATATTTAAAAAATTGTTAATGATAATAAAAAAACAATGTTAAAGATAATATTTACAACAATCTTAAAGATAATAAAAAATATAATGCAATAAGTAGAGGTTTCTTAAAGAGGTGTTGCATAATAACCTGCACACTATTAGTCAATGTTTATATTCGATTCAAATGGTAATCCACTAATAACTCTTCCCCGAGAGCTGTCTTTTTTATTGCGCACAGGACTACCCGATTCTCTTCACGTCCCTCATATACGCAATTCGGTTGTTTGTTTTTGTCCCGGGTTGTGTGTTGTTTATAAACCCTGTGATATTGCCGGAAGCTTTAGGCCTTCCATCAATATAGATAGTCGCTCCCTTATTTTTATCCTTTTTTATTAGTTGTATATAATTTGGGGCGAGTGCATATCTTCGCATACTTCGCATGTACTGGACTAGTCGCATCCAATCATTATAATTGTAACACGGTCCAACATAGTCCATCAATTCAGTTACTGTATTGTATTTTACAATTATTCCATCCATGGAAAATAGCCCCAAGCCATGCAGGGAGGATGGTGCAATGCAATATGTCCTATTGTTGACAACAAAGTCAAAATCTATAGGAGGTAGTTCCTTAGGTACCCATTGTTTCACCATATGCTTATACCTTAGTGGAACCTCTATGTCTCATGTGCTCTCATCATCATAAGAGCATGATCCTACTTTGGCAAGAAAAAATTTCATGCGTCTACAAAATTTTATTCTGACTTTTTCACCTCTGGTCCTTGTTTGCTTATCATATCTACTAGATGTAGTCGCATTTCCCTCTATTTTTCCTAAGCTTTCCTCACTCGACGAAGAAATATCTGACATGTACCTATTTGGTTGTACCTTCAGTTGCATGTGAATGTGTTGTTAGTTAGTAGTCCATCATCATCCTAGTTCTAATTTATGAACTTTTTTTCTCTATTCAAAGTTCTAAATAAAAATTTTATATCTTTAGTTTTGGATGCATAATTAGACTAGGGTGCAATTACCAATATTAGTGGTCAACCACCTACTTTAATGTGATATTCCTCTTGATTTTGGACATATTAAGGACATATTAATGTGATAACACTAAGAACATGATAAATTTATCATATGGATCTAAGAAAAAAATAGTAGTAAGGTTTTTGTTTGTTGGATTTGAGCAAATTAGAATTATTACAAGAAATGTCCATTGAAGATGAGGGTCAATGCTATGTAGTAAGAAATCCAACCATCATTTGGTGTGTTGCAAATATTGGGTGCTTTAGTTGGCAATATGTCTAAGGAAAGCCAAGAGGAGAACTATACAAATATCAGTTTTGTTCAAGACAAGAGTAGAACTATACAAAGATTAGTTTTGTTCAAGCCAAGAGTAGAACTATACAAATATTAGTTTTGTTCAATCCAAGTTGAAGAATAAGTTAGTTATGGTGATGGTTAACAATAGTGCAACCCACATTTTTATGTAGGAAGTAATGGTTGTTAAACTCAATGTGCAGTTGAAATTGGTGTAGTCTTTTTTAAAGGTGGTAAGATATATTAGTTATTTGATAGAGACATGTAGAATTTAGTTAGTTTTTATGCCCTCAGGAGAAATTGGCCAAGAGTCCCCGAAATGGTTTGGGATGCGACTTGAAACTAGCCATGAAACAAAAAACCGAGACTCGGATTGAGGAATCGTCATCTCTGTTGGATTCCTAGAATATGATTTTAGCAAGACCACCCCTCACTCCCGGTTCCAACCCCTCAGAAGTTGTTTTTTTCATCGATTTAGATAACTAGTGCTTTGCTCAGTAAGAAGCAATGCAAATTTTGGATTTAGGGGTCCAATTTATGAAACCATGCCTCAGGATAGGATGGACAATGTGGTTACCTATTCCATGCCTAAACAAGCATGCAAAATATCATGGAGCTCAAAAATGTTGCTTCGTTAGGATTTTATGCCCGGAGGAGGAATTGCCAAGAGTCCCCGAAATGGTTTGGGATGCGACTTGCAACTGGGCATAAAACAAAAAATGAGACTCGGATTGAGGAACCGTCGACTCTGATAGATTCGTGGGATAGGATTTCAGCTAGATCACCCCTCACTCTCGGGTGTCATGCCTCGGAAGTTGCTTTACTCATTGATTTTGAGAACTAGTGTTTTTCTCAGTTTGAAGCAAACCAACATTTGGATTAAGGGGTCCAATTTATGAAACACTACCTCAAGAGAAGATGGAAAATATAGTCAGCTATTCCATGCCTAAACAATCTTGCAACATCTCACAGAACTAAAAAATGATGCTCCGTTAGGTTTTTATGCCATCGAGAGCAATTGGCCAAGAGTCCCCGAAATGGTTTTGGATGCAACTTGCAACTGGGAATATAACGAATATTGAGACTCGGATTGAGGAACCGTCGAATATGATGGATTCCTGGGATAAGATTTCATCTAGAGCACCCCTCACTCATGGGTTCCATGCCTCAAAAGTTGTTTTAATCATTGATTTTGAGAACTAGTGTTTTGATTAGTTTGAAGCAATGCAACATTTGGATTAAGGGGATAATTTACGAAACCATGCCTCTGGAGAGGATGGATAATTTGGTCACCTAGACCATGCCTCTGGAGAGGATGGATAATTTGGTCACCTAGACCATGCCTAAACAATCTTGCAACATCTCACATAACTCAAAAATGTTGATCCATTAGTCTTTTATGCCCTGAGTGAGAATTGGCCAAGAGTCCCCGAAATGGTTTGGGATGCGACTTGCAACTGGGAATAAAATGAAAACCAAGACTCAGATTGAGGAACCATCGTCTCTGTTGGATTCCTAGCATAATATTTTAGCTATAGCACCCCTCACTCCCGTTTCCAACCCCTCGGAAGTTGTTTTTTTCATCGATTTCGATAACTAGTGCTTTGCTCAGTAAGAAGCAATGCAACATTTGGATTTAGGGGTCCAATTTATGAAACCATGCCTCTGGAGTGAATGGAAAATGTGGTCACCTATTCCATGCCTAAAAAGGCATGAAAAATCTCATGGATCTCAAAAATGTTTCTCCGTTAGGCTTTTATGCCCGGAGGAGGAATTGCCAAGAGTCCCCAAAATGGTTTGGGATGCGACTTGCAACTGGGCATAAAACAAAAATCGAGACTCAGATTGAGGAACCGTCGACTCCGATGGATTCCCAGGATAGGATTTCAGCCAGATCACCCCTCACTCCTGGGTGCCATGCCTCGGAAGTTGCTTTACTCATTAATTTTGAGAACTAGTGTTTTGCTCAATTTGAAGCAAACCAACATTTGGATTAAGGGGTCCAATTTATGAAACATTGCCTTAGGAGCGAATGGAAAATATAGTCACCTAGTCCATGCCTAAACAATCTTGCAACATCTAACAAAACTCAAAAATGTTGCTCCGTTAGGTTTTTATGCCCTCGGGAGCAATTGGCCAAGAGTCCCTGAAATGGTTTGGGATGCGACTTGTAACTGGGCATATAACGAATATTGAGACTCAGATTTAGGAACCGTCAACTCCGATGGATTCCTGGGATAATATTTCATCTAGAGCACCTCTCACTCATAGGTTCTATGCCTCAGAAGTTTCTTTAATCATTGATTTTTAGAACTAGTGTTTTGCTCAGTTTCAAGCAATGCAACATTTGGATTAAGGGGCCAATTTACGAAACCATGCCTCGGGAACAGATGGATAATTTGGTCACCTATTCCATGCCTAAAAAATCTTGCGGCATCTCATGGAACTAAAAAATGTTGCTCCGTTAGTCTTTTATACCCTGAGCGGGAATTGGCCAAGAGTCCTCGAAATGGGTTGGGATGCGACTTGCAACTGGGCATAACACAAAAACCGAGACTCGGATTGAGGAACCGTCGTCTTTGTTGGATTCTTGGCATAGGATTTTAGCTAGAGCACCCCTCACTCTCGGTTCCAACCCCTCGGAAGTTGTTTTTTTCATCAATTTCGATAACTAGTGCTTTGCTCAGTAAGAAGCAATGCAACATTTGGATTTAGGGGTCCAATTTACGAAACCATGCCTTTGGAGAAGATGGACAATGTGGGCACCTATTCCATGCCTAAAAAATCATGCAAAATCTCATATAGCTCAAAAATGTTGCTCCGTTAGGCTTTTATGCTCGGAGGAGGAATTGCCAAGAGTCCCCAAAATGGTTTGGAATGCGACTTTCAACTGGGCATAAAATGAAAAATGAGACTCGGATTGAGGAACCGTCGACTCCGATGGATTCCTGGGATAGTATTTCAGCTAGAGAACCCCTCACTCCCGGTTCCAACCCCTCGGAAGTAGTTTTTTCATTGATTTTGATAACTAGTTCTTAGCTCAATAAGAAGCAATGCAACATTTGGATTTAGGGGCTAGTTTACGAAACCATAACTTGGGAGCGGATGGATAATTTGGTCACCTATTCCATGCCTAAACAAGATTACATCATCTCACAGAACTCAAAAAAATTTCTCCGTTAGTCTTTTATTCCCTGAGCGGGGATTGAGGAACCGTCATCTTTGTTGGATTCCTGGCATAGGATTTTAGCTAGAGCACCCCTCACTCCCGGTTCATGATTGGATTCTAGTTTCCCTAAACGTTATTTTTGAGGCTGTATGTATTACTTTCCAAGAGGTTGGAATAATGTTGGGAGAAACAAGAGGAACCTCACTTATTTTCGAGAAAAGGGACACAACACTCCCTATTGTAGGGGAAGGCTAGTATAAGAAGTAGCATTTACCAGATAGAGAGGGGATAAAAGTATTCTTTGACCACTAATTCCATAATGGGATCATCCTTTTTAAGTAGGACACAGACTAAAATATCTTCAAGGGAATTTTATATATTTCCATCAAGGACATGGACAATTCTGATGTGGACAATTTTGCGTGGAGGCATTTCTCCCAGACCTCTTCATGAAATATTGTGAATCTATGGTGCATGTACAAATATGTGATATGTGGGTTTATGATAATATTTTGAATTTTCCAATAACATTCTCCATTTACCTTGTGTAAACCATTCCATTTGGTTTTTTTTGCACTAAGTGTAAAGAACAATGTTGGACAATTATAATACATAAGTTAGGTATGAGCTATTTATTACCTCTTTATTACCTTTTATTTTAATTGTATCCATATTTTGTATTGATCAAATGAGGAATTAACCTGAAACTTATGCCATTAGACACAAACTCAATCCTAAGTCCAACTAAGGAGCAAAAACAACACATGCTAATTAATCTAGGAGTCAAGCATGCAAACAAACCTTCTCCCAAAGAAGCGCTAGTTGGTGATGGAATCCAACATCACAGAATTGATGCGTGAAGGGGATAAGTTTTGACGGGTGGGAAAGTTATGTTGAAAACCTACTTAACGAACTAACGCCTTGGTGAAATTTACCTCACCGATCAGTGGGAAACCCTCCAAGGAGTCTGAGTGATTCTAGCCAATGTCGATCCCAGATACAACACCACCTTACCTGTGTTGTCACCTTGTGTGGGAAGTCTAAAATATTATGGCCTCTATGGTACTACCTACTAAACCAAAGAAGAGGGGGGACAGTCGACACCAAGACCAACAAAGAAAGGTTGATTACTCTAAGGGCCCCAATGCAACCTTGTGATTGACCCTTGTGTTAGAAGGGATTCCCAAAGTCAGTGATATAGAAATTGGATTTCACTCCCTAACTCAAGGCTTTATGTTTGTTTATCAGCTTTGGAAATTTATTCTCACAATCCTATTCCAAAGCTCTACACCTAAGCTAAGATGGGTTTGAAGATCCCTAGAAAAGTTGTTAAATAAATTTTAATTAGCGCTTGATTTTAGGTTGTTGTTACTCAAAGGAGTGGTCGTGAAAATGATGGTGTTTTGACTCGACTCTTTAAACCATGAAAGAGGAAAATGAAATGCAAGAAATTCAACTTCGATGAAAACTAGCTATGGGAAGGAGCAAGAGGTTTTAAGCAAAGAAATAATTTCTTGATAGATTACTATGTGTGCAGTACTGCAAAATGACCCAAATTTTAAAAATACCATGCAAATGTCATAGTTCACTTAGTACACCTATACAACATTGAATCAAATGTCATCATTTCTAACATAGTAAACTATTATGATTATAGAGACCACCATACACATCTTGAATACTCATAAAGAAAAAATGATACAAATCCTTGTTTCATAAGAGGAATGTCACATAAGAATTTCAAAGTAAGATACAACATTCATTTACATGATCTAGGTTCCTATTCATGCCCCCCTTCATTGGACCAAAAGAAAACACGATTCAAAAGTCCATCCTCTCCTCTTTTTAAGAAAACATGATTCAAATACATCCTCTCCTTTTTTTATTCCTTGCAAAGCAAGGACTATAATTTTTAATAGTGACTAGGGGGAAGAAAAAATCTTGAAATTGTTTTATATTAGAGAGTATATCGGGGCACACACATGCATATACTTAACCCAAGAGGGTGGGAATGAGAATATGCATGAGGGAAACTATTGTTTATATGGTTGTGATATAAATGCATGAAAATCAACAAGAAAATATATGGGTAAATATGACGGTATTGAAAAAGAATTCAATAGTTTAATTTGGCCAATAGAAAAGTATAAAACAAAAGGTATGAAAAATGATTGTTAGTTATGCTATGACTAGTTATTATTATCAATGTTTTTACCAACTTTGGCTTACATCTCCTTGTAAAACCCAATATTATTCCTCACATATGTATCATTTTTTTTAAATCTATCATTTTCTCCATCTTACAACGCTAAGTAGGCCTATCATTCAATATTTCAACAAAACATTGCATATGCCTCAATTTTCATTCATTAATATGCCTAAGATATGGTTATTCATTCCAAATCTAAGTCAAACAAATGCCACCCTTCCCCAAGCGACATTGGCATTCTCATTTATACTCCATATTAGGCTACATTGGTCAATTTCTCTCAACCACTAAAGTTAGCATGAATGTATTCCACTTGTATTAGTGGATGTGATTAATGCATGGAAATGTGTCCCATGATTTTCCAAATAGGCATTGTTAAGGTGCTTGTAGATACTTGAAGGTACTTGATTTGATTGCTTTCTCAAATTGGAGCATCCAAAGTAGATCCAATAGTGGCACTCTTCATCTTGTGGTTTCTCCTAACTATGGTTGGTGATAATTTTGGATTTTCTCTCAGGCATGTTGATGCAGGAGAACCTTCTCACATCACAAGTTTCTAAAGATTGATTAGGCTTTGGGGTCTTGAACCAGCTCAATAAGGGGATTTTACAAACTCATTGTAAATTATTTTGAAATTCCTTAGTTTTGGAGTTCAATTCTAGAATGTTTTAGTTAAATTAGTGAATACCAATTAGTGATGAGTCATAGGAATTAGGTGTCAATGAGTCATGAAACTAAATTTCCAAATTTTTGGAATAACTCGAGGGGATGTAAAAGATCTGAGTTTTGAAACATTTTAGAGGATAGGATTGAAAATTATATTATTAGAATCGGTTCAATATTTATAGGAGTTAGTTGTAGTGAAATGGAAGCTCAATCATTATCTATATAGTGTATTGGTTATAGAACTAACTCAACATGAGTGGAATTTTCATACAGGTAACTGGAAGTCTGGTATGCCTTGTCTTCGCTTGTAATGTATGAGATATTTCTTATTGATAAATCGTGGTACAAGAAATAGCTGTGATATTTGTGAAATAATGTTGACATGTATTTCCCTGTGTTAAATAAGCATATTTGAGAAGAAAAAAATGACCTATTGGTATATTGATAGACCCAAAAAGAAGGACAATGAAACTCACCATTCTCGATAGGTTTTGTTCGCATCAATCAAGCGAATCCTTTGTTCCCTCCCGCATGCAAACTCGAACTGGATATCCTCCTCATGCAATCACCTTGTGGATCCTATGTGCCCTCTATTCTATATCTCCCCCTCAAGATGTCTCACGGATCTATGTGCCCTCTATGCACATCTCCTCCTCGCGGCAAGGTTTCAGTCTAACTCTGTTTGGAAAAATCGTGGAAGGGTTTCATTCTAGCTCTGTTTGGAAAAATTGTGGTAGGGTTTTAGTCTGGATCTGTTTGGAAAATAGGGGTCGACGTCGAGTGTTTCGAAAATATGAGTCACACAGGCGGGAATTCATGTGTATAACATATATCATATGTTACATATGATATATGTTATACATATATTATATGTAACATATAATATATGTTTAACATATAATATATCTAATATATAATATATATTACATACGTAATATATGTAACATATATTATTTATGTAACATATAATATATATTATATATAATATATTATAGAATAATATTAACATATATAATGTTGACGATGACATAGTATAGTAATGATCCATGACAAAGTCGATGATGATAATGAAGACAACGATGATGATGATGACGAAGACAACAATGTTGGTTATGGTGATGAAAATGATGCCATTAAATTGAGAGGACATGGGTAAATTGAGCACCCTCCAATTTTGAGACGGATGGGATAGAGACCCCATATATTATCTCAATAAGTGTGCCCTTGTAAAATATATCAAACTACCACATCATGAAGTGCATCTCCATATCAATAAACCCAAGGTATCATGCACCCACTAAGTTCTCCAAATGTAAATCAACCAAAATAAAGTGAAGGGGATAGGGGACCACAATCCCTCCACATCACATGAACTGCTCCACTAGGGGAAAACACTTTCAGAGGAACCAAAAGTTATCACTCCCTCTTTGAGAGGAAAGTGTTTTCTCCAACACTATTCTTGTCCCTTTCTACCTCAATTGCACTTGTAACCTACAAATCCAAGTCTACTGCAATCTCGGAATCAATATTCATTGATCCCACACAAGGTTCTAGAAATTCCTCCTAAGCATCACTCTCCTCCATCATGGCATCACCCCACCTCCATGTGGACATTCAAGGGCCATTCAAGGAGATGATAGAAATTTCAACACCTCCAACATAGAGGACACCATTTATTTTGAATGGGGATGACATGTTAAGGCCCTATTTTATCCTCCTTACTTTGGATTACCTAGGAATTAGTAATTAATGTACGAGACCATATTCTTTGAATAAGTCCTGCTAGGTAGTTAGTTGTTAGTTACTCAATGTAAAAGGGTCTTATTTATTAAATAATTCCCATTAAGTGATTTGTATTTATTATGAATGAAAGGGTTATATATCTTTGTCCCTCTTATTTAATTTTATACTATTTATATTCCTTGATTAATTTCTCAATAATCATTGTTTCTACTAGTCAAGTACATTACATTATTACCTCCATCATGCTTATACTCCTTCAAGTGACATGTTAGCCTCTTGTGAAATAGTGCTCCTATGTAAGGGATATTTTTTTGCATATGAAACTAG
>ML811504.1:158251-187342 GCA_009831015.1 Picea engelmannii
CAATAATCATTGTTTCTACTAGTCAAGTACATTACATTATTACCTCCATCATGCTTATACTCCTTCAAGTGACATGTTAGCCTCTTGTGAAATAGTGCTCCTATGTAAGGGATATTTTTTTGCATATGAAACTAGGGATACTTGCATAGCTTGTGAGATGCATCTAATTGTTGTAATATCACACATCAGATAAATTTTTCTTTCTAGAGATCATCAAAATCATTTCCATACAAAAACAAAATTTAGTGTATATTTAGTATTTTAGGTTTTATTGCATAGAGTGTGTGTGTTGTTGGAGCTACTTCACACACACCTAGGATTTATTTATCCTAAGGTTATTCCTTGTTTATTAGTCATAATTAGTCATTATCCAGTCTCCTATATTTTAAGGGAGAATATTCCACCTGGAGAATATTCTCTTTCAGTTGACACTTCAGTTTGACTAGTTGAGTTGAGTTTAGATGCTGCATTGGTTTTGTCACCATGCAAAGTTGGGATCATCTCCAACTAATGAAAATTTTCCTTGGGATCATCACCAGACTAGTGCATTACACTTGATTTCCTGAGTTAACTTCTCACTACTCTCTATTCAGTCAGTTAATTGAAGACTAGTTGACTAGTTAACTCAACTAGGTGGCAATTCACTCCTGTAACTGCCTGAGAGACTAGAATAGGTGGAAGTTCACTCTCGTAATTGTTGGTGTGGGTCCAGATCAATTTAGACCACCACTATGGCTCATTAGTTACTCATGTATCCTATATCTATTGTAAATTATTCACTCTTTGAGTGTGGAATATGGTTAATGAGAATTCTTCCATTCTTTCCCTCCTTCTTCTTTTTCCAATTCTCTCTACAAATGTGCATACCATTGTTTAGATAGATCTATTCTGTGTAGGTCAACATATTTACATGGTATCAAAGTTGACGGACTACTAAGCAAAAGCTACACCAAATTTTTTTGCAGGTACAAAAGATTGAAGACAACAAAAAGATGGATTATTCGCCAGAAATACTTCTCACGCCTCATAAATATTTGGAATGGCAGCCAAAAATTCTTCTTATGCTCAAATGCAGAGGCTTGTACCAAATAACTATGGCCATGGAAGTAGAGCCTAATTTTGTCTATGAGAAAAATGACTTTCTCAATAGACAAGATATGGCCATAGGATGTATCCTCTATTTTATTTCTCCCAAAATTCTCCATCAAGTATATGATGACTCACAAGAATTAACTCCAAATGATTTATGGAGTAGATTGGAGGTTTTATTTGGGAATAAGGAATAATGCATGCAAAATGTTGACAAGATGGAGAATGTAGAAAATCCACTGGAAGATAAATCATCTCAGTTTGAAGATCCTTCTACACAAGTATCTACACAAATTTATATTCCAATAATTGAAGATGATGTCTACTCCATTTCAGATTTTTTTTCTGAAATTCATGTGGAATATATATGGCATACATCTCAAGAGTCACATGCATATATTTTTCCATGCACAATGCATGCATCTCAGGAGACAAAAAGGGAGCCGCGCACATCAGACTCCATTATGATATTTTATGAGCACAATTTGTAGAAAAAATTGGATATTTGAATTCCTCTCGAGAAAATATCCAATTTCAAAAAATAAATCATCCGAAATTGAGTCTAAAAACTGAAGTTATGATCGTTTCAAAATCAACAAAATTTCAGCATTTTTCTGGAAACGACCGCACAGTTTTCAAAATTTCATCCAAACTTTATTTGGATATTATTCATTACAAGAAGATAAAGTGGATATGTGTGGAAATATCAATGATTCATATACTTCATCATATCTGTGCAGACATCTACATCTTCAACAAAATATTCAAAGAGCACAAACTTGCACAGTTGTGAGGTCTTCGTGGAGTGAAGGACATGGTTGCTTAGCAACTGTCTTTTGTTCCTTATAATTTTTTATTTTATGCATTGTAATTTGAGGGGGGGGGGTTGTTCCCATGAGGTTTTCCCTCTTTCCTCATTTATTTCAGTGTATCTTTTGTATTTGGGTACCTAACATGGCCTCGTAGCCGAAACCCATTCTTTATTTTCACCATAGTGATGTTCAGGGGGGGTGTTGGAGCTACTTCACACACACCTAGGATTTATTTATCCTAAGGTTATTCCTTGTTTATTAGTCATAATTAGTCATTATCTAGTCTCCTATATTTTAGGGGAGAATATTCCACCTAGAGAATATTCTCTTTCAGTTGACACTTCAGTTTGACTAGTTGAGTTGAGTTTAGATGTTGCATTGGTTTTGTCACCATGAAACGTTGGGATCATGACCAACTAATGCACATTTTCCTTGGGATCATCACCAGACTGGCGCATTACATTTGATTTCCTAAGTTAACTTCTCACTACTCTCTGTTCAGTCAGTTAACTAAAGACTAGTTGACTAGTTAACTCAACTAGGTGGCAGTTCACTCCCGTAACTGCCTGAGAGACTAGACTAGGTGGCAATTGACTCCCATAACTATCTGAGAGACTAGAATAGGTGGAAGTTCACTCTCATAACTGTTGGTGTGTGTCCAAATCAATTTATACCACCACTATGGCTCATTATTTACTCATGTATCTTATATCTATTGTAAATTATTCACTCTTTGAGTGTGGAATATGGTTAATGAGAATTCTTCCATTCTTTCTCTCCTTCTCTTTATTTTTCCAATTCTCTCTGAAAATGTGTGTATCATTGTTTAGCTAGATCTATTATGTGCAGGTCAACACATTTACATGGTATCAAAGCCAACGAACTGCTAAGCAAAAGCTACACCAAATTTTTTTGCAGGTACAAAAGATTGAAGACAACAAAAAGATGGATTATTCGCTAGAAATACTTCTCACGCCTCATAACTATTTGGAATGGCAGCCAAAAATTATGATTATGCTCATATCCAGAGGCTTGTACCAAATAACTATGGCCATGGAAGTAGAGCCTGATTCTGCGATGAGAAAAATGGATTTCTCAATAGACAAGATATGGCGATGGGATGTATCCTCTATTTTACTTCTTCCAAAATTCCCCATCAAGTATATGATGACTCACAAGAATTCACTCCAAATGATTTATGGAGTAGATTGGAGGTTTTATTTGGGAATAAGGAATAATGCATGCAAAATGTTGACAAGATGGAGAATGTAGAAAAGCCACTGGAAGATTAATCATCTCAGTTTGAAGAGCCTTCTACACAAGTATCTACACAAATTTGTATTCTAGTAATTGAAGATGATTTCTACTCCATTTCAGATTTGTTTTCTAAAATTCATGTGGAATATATATGGCATACATCTCAGGAGTCACATGCAGATATTTTTCCATGCGCAATGCATGCATCTTAGGAGACAAAAAGGGAGCCGCACACATCAGACTCCATTATGATATTTTATTAGCACAATTTGCAGAAAAAAAAATTGGATATTTGAATTACTCTTGGGAAAATATCCAATTTTGAAAAAAAAATCATCTGAAATGGAGTTCGAAAACTGAAGTTAAGATCGTTTCAAAATCAACAAAATTTCAGCATTTTTCTGGAAACAGCCGCATGGTTTTCAAAATTTCATCCAAAATTTATTTGGATATTATTCATTACAAGAAGATAAAGTGGATATGTGTGGAAATATCAATGATTCATATACTTCATCATATCCATGCAGACATCTACATCTTCAACAAAATCTTCAAAGAGCACAAACTTGCACAGTTGCGAGGTCTTCTTGGAGTGAAGGACATGGTTTCTTAACAACTGCCTTTTGTTCCTTATCATTTTTTATTTTATGCATTGTAATTTGAGGGAGGGTTTTGTTCCCATGAGGTTTTCCCTCTTTCCTCATTTAGTTCAGTGTATCTTTTGTATTTGGGTACCTAACATGGCCTCGTAGCTTAAACCCATTCTTTATTTTCACCATAGTGATGTTCAAGGGGGGTGTTGGAGCTACTTCACACACACCTAGGATTTATTTATCCTAGGGTTATTCCTTGTTTATTAGTCATAATTAGTCATTATCCAGACTCCTATATTTTAGGGGAGAATATTCCACCTGGAGAATATTCTCTTTCAGTTAACACTTCAGTTTGACTAGTTGAGTTGAGTTTAGATGTTGCATTGGTTTTGTCACCATGCAACGTTGGGATCATGACCAAATAATGCACATTTTCCTTGGGATCATCACCAGACTGGCGCATTACACTTGATTTCCTGAGTTAACTTCTCACTACTCTCTGTTCAGTCAGTTAACTGAAGACTAGTTGACTAGTTAACTCAACTAGGTGGCAGTTCACTCCCGTAACTGCCTAAGAGACTAGACTAGGTGGCAGTTCACTCTCATAACTGTTGGTGTGTGTCCAGATCAATTTAGACCACCACTATGGCTCATTAGTTACTCATGTATCCTATATCTATTGTAAATTATTCACTCTTTGAGTGTGGAATATGGTTAATGAGAATTCTTCCATTCTTTCTCTCCTTTTTCCAATTCTCTCTGCAAATGTGTGTATCATTGTTTAGCTAGATCTATTATGTGTAGGTCAAAACATTTACATGGTATCAGAGCCAACGGACTGCTAAGAAAAAGCTACACCAAATGTTTTTGCAGGTACAAAAGATTGAAGACAACAAAAAGATGGATTATTCGCCAGAAATACTTCTCATGCCTCATAACTATTTGGAATGGTAGCAAAAAATTCTTCTTATGCTCAGATGCAGAGGCTTGTACCAAATAACTATGGCCATGGAAGTAGAGCATGATCTTGTCTATTGAGAAAAATGACTTTCTCAATAGACAAGATATGGCCATAGGACGTATCCTCTATTTTATTTCTCCCAAAATTCTCCATCAAGTATATGGTGACTCACAAGAATTCACTCCAAATTATTTATGGAGTAGATTGGAGGTTTTATTTGGGAATAAAGAAGACTGCATACAAAATGTTGACAAGATGGAGAATGTAGAAAAGCCACTGGAAGATTAATCATCTCAGTTTGAAGAGCCTTCTACACAAGTATCTACACAAATTTGTATTCCAATAATTGAAGGTGATGTCTACTCCATTTCATATTTGTTTTTTGAAATTCATGTGGAAGATATATGGCATACATCTCAGGAGTCACATGCAAATATTTTTCCATGCACAATGCATGCATCTCAAGAGACAAAAAGGGAACCGCGCACATCAGACTCCATTATGATATTTTATGAGCACAATTTGCAGAAAAAAATTGGATATTTGAATTCCTCTCAGGAAAATATCCAATTTCAAAAAACAAATCGTCCGAAATGGATTCCGAAAACTAAAGTTATGATCGTTTCAAAATCAACAAAATTTCAGCATTTTTATGGAAACGGTCGCACGGTTTTCAAAATTTCATCCAAAATTTATTTGGATATTATTCATTACAAGAATATAAAGTGGATATGTGTGGAAATATCAATGATTCATATACTTCATCATATCCATGTATACATCTACATCTTCAAAAAAATCTTCAAAGAGCACAAACTTGCACAGTTGTGAGGTCTTCTTGGAGTGAAGGACATGGTTGCTTAGCAACTGCCTTTTGTTCCTTATAATTTTTTATTTTATGCATTTTAATTTGAGGGGGGGTTTTGTTCCCATCATTTTTTCTCTCTTTCCTCATTTAGTTCAGTCTATCTTTTGTATTTGGGTACCTAACATGGCCTCATAGCCGAAACCCATTCTTTATTTTCACCATAGTGATGTTCAAGGGGTGTTGGAGCTACTTCACACACACCTAGGATTTATTTATCCTAATATTATTCCTTGTTTATTAGTCATAATTAGTCATTATCCAGTCTCCTAGATTTTAGGGGAGAATATTTGACCTGGAGAGTATTCTCTTTCAGTTGACACTTCAGTTTGACTAGTTGAGTTAAGTTTAGATGCTGCATTGGTTTTGTCGCCATGAAACGTTGGGATCATCACCAACTAATGCACATTTTCCTTGGAATCATCACCAGACTGGCGCATTACACTTGATTTCCTAAGTTAACTTCTCACTACTCTCTGTTCAGTCAGTTAACTAAAGACTAGTTGACTAGTTAACTCAACTAGGTTACAGTTCACTCCCGTAACTACCTGAGAGACTAGACTAGGTGGCAGTTCACTCTCGTAACTATTGGTGTGTGTCTATATCAATTTACACCACCGCTATGGCTCATTAGTTACTCATGTATCCTATATCTATTGTAAATTATTCACTCTTTGAGTGTGGAATATGGTTAATGAGAATTCTTCCATTATTTCTCTCCTTCTTCTTTTTTTTCCAATTCTCTCTGCAAATGTGTGTATCATTGTTTAGCTAGATCTATTCTGTGCAAGTCAACACATTTACATGTGTGAGTTATATTTGAGTCTGGAAACCCTCCCATATCATCAAGGCATGCGAACAATCTATCCATGTTAAATTTCGGTGCATACAAAAAAAAATTGAAAAAAAATCAACATTGGCCCCATTCACAAGTCATTGTTGCTCATCATGTACTCTAGCCCTAGTACAGTGTCTTTTAATATATGTTTCCTTTAAATTTTGATCAATAAAAATAAAATGAAACAAGGACGATATGGGTCAATATATAGAGTAGGTGGGTGAGTAATATTTGAGTCTGGGAACCATTCCATATCGTCAAGGCACGTGAACAGCCTATCCATGTCAAATTTCAGTGCATACATAAACATTTTGAAAGAATTTCAATGTTGGCCCCATTCACAGGTTACTGTTGTCCATCATGTACTCTATCCCTGGTATAATGTTTTTTAGTTGCTTCCTTTAGAATACGATCGAGACGCACATCCTCGCATCTATTACTGTAAGGGAATGCAATAACGTCGATAAAGAAGTACTTGATTAACCGCAGAAGCTTCAATATCAGTTATTTCTTGTCTTTGATTTTTTTCTCTCATCTAAGTACTATTTTTATCTATAAAGAATATTAATACAAAATCATTATTTAAATATGAAATCTCATCTATTTCCTTCTTCTCAGCATGACCAAAATCATGGGCCTAATTGGCATGATTTTGGTTCTTAACGGCACAGGCAATGAATATAAAGAGTGGGTGTGTAAGTGATCTTTGAGTCTCGAAACCCTCCCATATTGTCCAAGCATAAAAAAAGTCTATCCATGTCAAATTTTGATGCATACAAAAACATTTTGAAAAAAAAAAATCAACGTTGGCCCCATTCACAGGTCATTGTTTCCCATCATGTACTCTAATCCTAGTACAATGTATTTTAATAGGTGTTTCCTTTAAAATTCGACCAAGAAAATTAAAACGAAATGAGGATGAGATGGGTTGATATATAGAGTGGGTGTGTGAGTGATATATGAGTCTGGAAACCCTCCCATATCTTCAAGGCATGCAAAAATTCTATCCATGTCAAATTTTGGTGCATACAAAAACATTTTGAAAAAAAATCTACATTGGCCCCATTCACAGGTCACTGTTGCACATCATGTACTCTATCCCTAGTACAATGTATTTTAATATCAGTTTCCTTTAAAATTCGACCGAGAAAATTAAAACAAAATGAGGATGAGATGGATCAATATATAGAGTGGTTGTGTGAGTAATATTTGAGTCTGGAAACCCTTCCATATCATCAAGCATGCAAACAATCTATCCATGTCAAATTTCAGTGCATACATAAACATTTTGAAAGAATTTCAACATTGGCCCCATTCATAGGTTATCGTTACCCATCATGTAATCTATCCCTAGTACAATGTCTTTTAGCTATTTCCTTTAAAATACAATCGAGACACACATCCCCGCATCTAGTACAAGACCTTAGCTATCATCAAGACCTATTTCCCTAGTACACAGGAACTTAAGGTTCTTAGGTCACAAGACCTTATCTATCATCAAAGAATGAAAACAAGTTCCTTATAATATTGTTGAAGATTCTGAAGTTGATCAAGAATCTTCAGAACAAGTCCTCAAACCAACATAACAAAAATTTGAACTTTAAGAGGGATATAGGAATCATGATTAGGTTTTGTACATTGAAAATGGGTGTACATGCATAAACATGGCAAGTTGGAAATAATGGACTAAATCCCTAACTAAACCTTCTTGAGATCATGAACCACCATCTAAAAACACTTAAAAACCATGACACGATTCCTCTCTAGGGAGTCTTTGGCATCCAATTAGTTGAATATGGGTGGCATTATGAGGTATTCTTGATCATCATGGATGGGTCTTAGGTTCATGACTATATTCCACTTGTATGCCAAAGGTCCACTTTAAAGGGTCTATGGTGTGGTTTAAGGCCTTGATTGTGGCACATTAGATCAATAATATTAATCTAGGGAATAATTCCCTAGATTTATCCCCCGAACCATGGTCTGAGACCCACCTGTCATGCAAAAAACCTTCTAATGGAACCCATATCCCACTCTAAGAATATTGACCTCCTATAGAGGGAATGTTTTTGGTTAATTTGTAGCCTTTTGCATGGCCATTAGTCCCTAGAATATGACATCTAGGTCCTAAATTATTTATATAAAACCACAAAAAAAATCATAAGAGTCATGTGCAACCATTGAAACAATAAACACAACCATATCCATGGCTTCTCGGGGTATTTTTTAAATGGGCGATTGGAAATGTTGAAGTAATTTAAGGAAGGTTTACATACTAATTAATTAAAATTATTTTATTTAATAATCGGTTCATCATCTTGATGATGACCTTATATCATGATTTTCTAATTGGAAATATGCTTATATGTTTTGAAAAGAGAGGGAGTAAATCCTCATATATTCAAGGACACAAAACATATATAATTTTTTAGAAAGTATAATTGATATAGATATATGAAGAAAAAACCCTAAGAGTAAGTGTTTGTAATAAAGAATGAAGGATACAAGGAATGTTTACCATAGCCTTTCTTTAAGCATCTATAACATCAGGGTATGACATCACGATGACCACTTTTATGTCATATCCTTATCAGAATCAGATATTTTAGTTTCATGAAGTCACTTCATTCCCCCTAGAGGGGCATCAGGTACAATTTTCATATTTGAGAAGAAAAACCCAATATCAATGGCCTCTACTCCATCCTTCGAGGGAGGACAAGGTTCCCCAATCAACTATTCTAGGAAGACTATATCAAATTTTGTTTAAGTCAATGGTTGTCAATTTTCCTCAGCAAGAGAAACTTCATCATCTCACATTGGTTTCCTAGGAAAATTCCAATTTTTTTTATTTGGATTTGGTCCCTATTTCCCTTGAAGGATGAGCTCGTGCATGGGGATAAATATTGTGTAAATTTCGTGTATGTACACAATCTCGTTATAAATCTCCAAAATTGTTTTTATGTAACTGCCCAAAGTATTCTCAATATCCTCAAAAATTGATATATACCAGGAATGAAATGGAAAATTTGGGAGGTGTACCCAAAGTGTCATTCTAGTAATTGACATAGAGTTAGGATCAAAATTTGGAAATCAAGGAGATATAAAAATCCCCACTCTTATTATTATTTCCAACAACTTAACCAACTTGTGATAGTATAAATTGGGTTCAAATGTTGGATAAAGGAAACCAACCATTCTAGTACGCTTATGCTAGAGCATTATCTTGAGAATTTAGCCTTGGATTTTTATGACTAGTTCATTTTGTAGAAACCCTTTTTTTTGGGATTAACTCTCTTTCTTAGACTCTAGGATCTAAATCCTTGTTGATTTTCCAATGCAAATATGGCAAGGATTTTGAAGCGGAGTTGAAGTCTATATGTAGTCCAAGTAGGAGGAACCTGAACTCTACTGACAAAAATTATTTACGTTCGTCTCTCTTGCGACGATATCAAATGATGCTTGGATTCATTTCATATTTGGTTTATCAACTTGAAATTAAAATTTGATGCTTTTCAAGCTAGCTAGACCTTGAGTCAAATACAAATATGAAATTTGGAATCATTAACATATCTACTAGAACATATGAAAAATAGGGTTTATGGTTTCCATGATGATATGATGATGGTTTCCTAATACAATTTATGTTCCTTGTTCCTTGTTCCGTGTTTCGTGTTCCTCATTCCTTGTTCCTTGTGTTAGGGTCCTATGATATAGTCATCTGGTCTCCAGTTACCTGTTTGGAAAATTTGTTCTGATCATTTTGATATTTTCTTCATCATAAGAAGCTCAAGAGTAATGGTCTAGTGGTGTATCTTATGTTTCAAAGAGGTGTCCAGGTATATCCAAAGTTGGCAAGTGATGGTTTGAAATTTTGAATATAAAAGGTCAAAGAAATAGCTTTTGGCAGCAAAGGGTCAAATGCTTTTGCATTGTAAGATGCCAAAAGTTCCCAGTTTCAAAAAGGCAGGCGCAACTCTCAGTTAGCTATCGAAAGTGCAGAGTCTGCTAACGATTAGACTGTCCCATTGGGTTCTCAAACCGCCATCATTACACAGGTCATGATGATCTTAAATGATGTCGAAATCGTCTATAAAAATCATTTGTCATGATCTGGGTGTTTTTATTATGATTTTAATTGATGTTTTAAAAAATGATTAAACCCTAAGCTGTCGAATCCAAAATCCTTACTGTCATTTCGGGACTCTGCCATCGTCAAAAATCATTTGTCATTATCAAATTCACCCAACAAACCATATGGCGCTCTCTATCTTGAATGAGCATTATAGTTTCTTGTCTGCCAAGTGTTCATTTCCAAGGTTTCCATTTAAACCACTAGTCTACCTCACACATTTTCCTCCATCTGACTTCCATTTCACCCTATATCAGCGTTGATCTTCCACTCCAACTCGATTTTGTTGTTTTTGGGTATTAACATTTGTTGCAGATGGTTAGTGGAGGAAATTTTCTCAGGAAGGAGTTGAATGATGTCTTATATCTGGAATCTCATCATGAGATTTGTTAGATGTTCAAAGAATAAATTTGCTACAGGTATTGTGAGAAATTGCAGAGCATCACCAAGGTTTTTTTGAAGCCTTTTCTTAAAGCTTTGATGGAGCAAAAGTAACCTTGGTTCCAATGGTAATGCAAATTGATGAAGTCGGTGTTGCAGCAGCAACAGAGATGCTTAGGCAAGGTGAGAGATGGTTTAAAACAATTGTCACTAAGGATATTGAGTTCAAGTCTTACCTTAAGCCTAAATTTCAAAGCATTGTTTGGCAGAAGGATGTTCCCATGTCTTACCTGGAGGAGAAATGGCAGCATTTTCTTAAGGAAATTCAAGTGTACATCACTTGTGAGGGTAGATATGGTAGATTCATGCTCTATCACTTCAAACTGATGAATCATTTTACAGGCAAGTGTCCTCTGAATCTACCCCATTACCTTCATAGGAGTTTGACTAATATGTCACACCAAGTTCAAGCTAAGCCTGATAATGTGCACAATAGGCTTTTCCTGTTGATTAAGGTTGGTTGTCATTGATGTCAACCCTTGAAGAAAGCCCCACAGCATAAAGGTTGGGTAATGGACCCAAGATTGTTTGATGTAAAGATGACTCATTATTTTATTGTCATGGTTGATAATAAGTAGAAATGGATGAACTCCAAAGTGGTCCCCTTATGGTGAAATCCCTCACCGGAAGACGCTTTGCGGATTGAGTTATCCTAGAAGTATGGTTAGAGAACCCATGCTTATTTGTGGAATAATGAGATGAATGCCAGTGAATTTTTCAGTGAAACTATCCTAGATGGATATTTCTTGTCATTCCATTTCCAGTGGTATGTGGAACATCACATAACTCCTCACGGTTAGATAGTTATGGCCATGAGAAGTTGGAGAACCCAGGTTTGGGAAATGGAACCAAGTTTATTTGATGGATAACGATATGAGTTTTGATATATTTTTAGGTAATACTATTGTATATGGATATTACATGTCATTCCATTTTTGGTGGTATGTGGAACATCACATAACTCCTCACAGTTTTAGAGTTATGGCCTTACGAAATTGGAGGACCCTCATATGTCATCTAGAAGCCCCAAAAGGTCAAAGTAGTCAAAGTGGTTTAAGAGATTTTAAAAGGTAAATAATAAAGTGAATTGATGAGTGTACTGTAATTCAAATTGAATACAAAATAAATTGATTCAATAATAAATTTGATGGAGAAATTAGAAGTGGGTTAACCCTAAAATAAGGAAAATGGGCAAAGTGACCTAGAAGATGTTTTTAAGGAAGCTACTTGGAGAGAATAAATAAGAGGCAAGGTTCTCTCATTTAAGACACACTTGAGAATATTGAATAACTATAGGTTTATAAGGTAAAAAAAATGATATATAAGACAAATTTCCAAGGAAAGTGAAGAAACGAAGGCCGGAATTCAAGGAAGGATAAATTCTTTTGATGATGATTTCTAAGGTATGTTTTTTTTTCAGGTCATCTCACCATTTTTGCAATAACTTTTGTTCTATAATGATTCAGATTGTGAAATTGATATTCCATTGAGGAAACATATCAAAGTATATGTGGTAAACAATTCATCTTGTTGGTCATTGTATTTTTGGAGTTACACTCCGTGGAAAATAGGGTTTGTGGCTAGTCCTGAAACTAGTCAAAAACAGGTGTTTCGGGTAAAAATGTCATAACTTATACATAACAGATCCAAATTCAATAAGACCAAATGTGTTGGTTAGAGTACCTTCTTTAGTATTATTTGTAATAGTTTCAGATCAATTCAACAAATATTCCATGTGGGGCACTCTCTACAAGGTCGTTCTCTAGAATAAGCCAGAATTCAACAAGGTGTGTCATTTTTGCCATAACGCATTTTCTGAGAGGTTCCAAGTAGTGAAACATGGAGGAATTGCATAAAACACACTGAAGAACATTATGTATCATTTTTGTATCTTAATTCATTACAGGTACAAAGTTATGATTATTTCAAGTTAGGGTTGTTGACTAATCCAAAACTAGTCTTGTGAGACTAAAGAAACGTTTGATGAAAATGCTAGTCTCTTGTTGTTAAAGTTAAGGAAGGTTTGCATGTATGTGATCATATACACCAGGTATATTACAAAGTTACAAATCATATTTGGATGATGAAATTGATGAGGGATTTTGGTTGAGGTACAAGTTGGGTACATGGTTGAGACAAGTAGTTGATGAGTTGGCACATACATGGGGTGTATATTTGATGATGTTGGTACATATTGATGAGTCATAGTTGATGAGTACTTGACACATGATTGGTACATACTTGGTACATGGATGGTTGCACTTGTTTATGGTACAAGTTGATTACAGATTATTTGGTACAAGTTGATGCACTTGTTTATGGTACAGGTTGATTACAGGTTGAGCTACAGGTTGATGCATGGTTTAGGTTTATTGATACATGTTTACAATGGTATATCTCACAGTGATAGTGTGGCAGTGGGTCCATCATTCTACTTCTACCTCAGGGAGCTTGGACGAGGCAAGGACAGGTGGTTGTAGCCACCTTCTGGTTGTAGCCGAAGAACATAGGGGGTTGTAGCCTCCTTCTGGTTGTAGCCAAAGAATTGGGGAGTTGGAGCTTCCCTCAGGTTGTAGCCTAAGAAACTAGGGGTTTGGAGACTCCTTCCAATTGCAGATGGAAAATAAAGGAAGTTGGTGCTTCCAATGAATGTAATTCTTCAAGACATATAAGATAAATCATTCTGTGGTTTTCTCCTGATTTGGGTTTCAATGTAAAACATTGTTGTATTCTGTGTGTGTGTGATTGTTCATTTATTATTGCTCATTATTGACTAATAATTCTACATTGATATAACACTTAGATTATTTGGAGAAAAAGGATTATAAGTATGTTATTATTGATTCACCCCCCCTCTCAGTAATCCAACAATTGGTATCAGAGTAGGTTCCTTCAGAAATCAGTTTAACCACTAAAAGGTAGATCATGGAGAGTACCAACTGATATAAAAATGGAATACCACACTTTGATGGACATAAGTATGTTTTTTGGAGCATAAGGATGAAGACATATATACAAGCACAAGGGTCTGAAATTTGGCAATCAATTGTAGATGGATACACAGTACCAGCAGTTCCACCAACAAATGAAAAAGCAGTGAAACTTGGTCAGAATAATTTCAAAGCTACAAATGCACTTTTGAATGGTCTCATTGAAATGGTATTCACCAAAGTTGCACATTGTAAATCCGCCAAAGAGTTTTGGGACAATCTTCGAAATATTTATGAAGGAAATACAAAATTCAAAGAAGCAAAAATTCAAACTTACAGAGGTCAGTTCGAACAACTAAAAATGAAGGAAGATGAGAATATTGTAGCCTACTTCTTAAGAGTTGACGAAACAGTGAATGCAATCATAGGATTGGGAGAAGAAATCGAAGAATCGGTAATTGTTCAAAAGGTACTAAGATCTCTTCCTATGAGATTCAACCCTAAGATGTCAGCACTAGAAGAAAGACCAGATCTGAACTCAATAAGCATGGATGAACTGCATGGAATCTTCACAGCATATGAAATGAGAACTGAACAGGAAAATCCATATGTAAAGAAGCAGCCTTCAAAGCATCCAAAAGATCAAAGAAAAAGAAAAAGGAACAAGAAGAATATAGCAGTAGCAATGACGTCTCGAAAGATGATGAAGAAGTGGCCAACTTCGTCAAAATACTGAACAAGGGAACCAATGGTAGGTATAGAGGTAAGCTTCCTTTAAATTGTTTTAATTGTGATGGTATTGGTCATTTTGCTAACAAATGTCCTCATAAGAAAAAGAGAAACGATGAAGGTTACTCAAAAGGAAAACACATATATAAAGGCAAAATAACTACAAATAAAGATTTCAAGAAAATATTTTGCATCAAAGAAGACATCTCATCATCAGATGAAGATGAAATAAGTGACAGTGCGACAGGAAGAGTTCTATTCATGGCAGTAAAATATTCTAACAAAGAAGACTCCGAAGAAGAATATGAAGAATCCTAAAAAGGATATGAAGAATTCGAAGACGAAATTGAAGAGGCAGAAGTTGACTATCTAGAAGAATTAATGTGTGCCATAGAATTTATTAGAAGAGAAAAGAAGAAAAATAAGAAACTACAAGCAGAACTAGACAAGAAAAAGGACACTCGATAACTAGAACAAATGATCACAAAATTGAAGGTTCAAATAGAAGAAGATAAAAGAATTGAAGAATCACTCAAAGAACAACTAGAATAAAAGGACAATATCATTGGAAACTTGGAAGCAGAGATTGTCACACTAAGAAAGGATATTCAAAAGAAAAATATGCAGAATAGCTCAAAAGTTCTGGATGACATTATCAGCAGTCAAAAATCTCATCTTGACAAGTCTAGACTTGGATACAATCAGACAGAAAAGGTATCAAGCTCCAAAACAACAGAGAAAGAAACAAATCCAAAAAGCTATGCAGAAACAATCAAAGGGGATAGGAAGATGTACAAGGAAGATTACAGGGACACTCCTCCACCAAGAAGATTTATATTTCATAATCAACAATAGATATATAGGCCTCAAGAAGAAGAAGGATTCATAAGATCACCTTCTTTCAGAAGATCTTCAACTCCCATGTATCAAACTATATTTTTTGGTTTATGTTATGCATGTAATAATTTTGGACATAAAGTTGTGAATTACAGAACTAACAATAGGAACAATAACAATTTTGAAAGTCATACACAAAGGGGTTACTCAAGAAGACCCAGTGAAACACAAAGAAGAAGTTACAACAGATTTGAATCTTTGAGCACTGAAGTGGAATGTTACAAATGTAACAATTTTGGACACATGGCCAAAAATTGTAGAGTGGCAGTCCCTCCTAAAGAACCTCAACAGAATAACAATAGTCACAGACAAGAACTTCAGAAAATGACATGGATAAGAAAGCAAGATCAGTATAGCAATGAAGAATGCACAGTCACTTTACAAGCTAAGTAGAAGAAACATGATTGGTATGTTGACAATGGGTGTTCAAAACACATGACATGTGATAGAGACAAATTTCTTACATTGCGAAACGAAAGAAATGGATCAGTCTCCTTGGGAAATGATAATTCATCCAAAACCATTGAAGAAGGCACAGTCTGAATTGGGAACAAGAATAAAAAGGCACAAAATGTTCTACTGGTAGAAGATATGAAACATAATCTTCTAAGTGTGAGTCAAATGTGTGACCAAGGTCACAAAGTTACTTTAGATTCACAAAAGTGTGAGACAAGAAGAGAAGGTTCAAGGAAATTGGTCAGTACAGCTGCAAGAAATTCAAACAACAAATATGTGTTAAGTGAAATTGGAAATGAAAAGTTTTGTCTAGGAAAGGAAGATGAAATTTGGTTATGGCACAGAAGAATGGGTCACATGCATTTTGATAACCTTGTCAAAGTCAGCAAAAGAGAAGCAGTAAGAGAAATTCCCTAGATCATCAAACCAACCAACACCTTATGCAAGCATTGTCAACAAGGAAAGCAAACAAAGACTAGGTTCAAATCAAAGGAATATTCAACAACAAGACCACTGGAAATTGTGCATACTGATCTAGTTGGACCAACTACAACAAAGGTATTAAAAGGTGAGAGATACTTTGTGTTATTAGTTGATGATTATACAAGAATGACTACAATTTTCTTTCTCAAGAACAAGTTAGAAGCTTTTGAAAACTTCCAGATATACAAGGAAATGGTTGAAAATGAGATGGATTCAAGAATCAAATGTTTGAGATCTGATAATGGAGGAGATTTCACTTCAAAGGAATTTATGGACTACTGCAATAGTCATGGAATAAAAAGGCAATTATTCGTTGCTAGGACACCTCAACATAATGGAGTTGTTGAAAGAAAGAACATGACAGTACAGGAAATGGCTTGAACAATGCTAATGGATTCCAAATTGACAAATATATTTTGGACACAGGAAGTGCATACAGTAGTTCACATTCAAAACATAGTAATGCTCAGAAACAACACTGATAAAACTCCCTATGAGCTATGAAAAGGAAGACTAACAAATCTGAAGCACTTCATAGTTTTTGGAAGCAAATGCTACATCAAAAGACAAGATGGCAGAATGGGAAAGTTTGAATCTCGTGTGGAGAAAGGAGTACTCATTGGTTACTCAAGTGCAAGGAAAGCATACAAGTGTTACAATCTAAGATTGAACAAAGTTGTGGAAAGAATCAACGTAACAATTGATGAAACATGCAGATCAGAATCAAAGGAAGAACAAAACAAATCAATGGAACAACTTTTCGAAGAAGAAGAAGCAAAAGATGAAGTAGAAGAGGAAAATGAAGAAAATCCAATAGAAATAGAAGAGCAAGTTCAACAAGTATCTCCAAAGACACCTAGAAAATGAGTACAGAAGAATCATCCTTCAGATAATATTATTGGACACAAAGATGCAGGAGTTGAGACTAGAAGAAAAATACGTTCACCAGAACAAACACACCTAGAACTCTTATCTACAATTGAACCAAACTGTTTTGAAGAAGCCAACAAGGATGAATTTTGGAATAAGGCCATGAATGAAGAATTGGATCAAATAAATAAAAATGACACTTAGGACTTGGTTCCAAGACCAAAGAATAAGAATGTGATCGGCACAAAATGGGTTTTCAAGAATAAATTAAATAAAGATGGACACGTTACAAGGAACAAAACTAGATTGGTATGTAAAGGATATGCACAGATTGAAGGAATCGAATTTGAAGAGACATTTACCCCAGTTGCCAGAATGGAAGCAATCTGGTTGCTTTTAGCCTATGCATGCTCCAAAAATGTTAAAGTATATCAGATGGATGTAAAATCAACTTTTCTGAATGAGGAACTTGAAGAAGAAGTCTACATTGAACAACCAGAAGGATTTCAGTTGTCAGAGAATGAAAATTATGTGTGTAAAATAAAGAAGGCCTTGTATGGTCTAAAACAGGCTCCTAGAGCATGGTACTCTAGACTGGATAAGTATCTGCAGTAGGAAGGGTTCAGAAAAGGAAGTGCATACAACAACCTCTAAATCAAGGTAAGTGAAGGTAATATTTTATTAATTGAAGTTTATGTTGATGATATTATTTTTGGTAGTGATGATGACAGGTTAAGCCAGAAATTTGTAAAAGATATGCAGAATGAATTTGAAATGTCATTACTTGGAGAACTATCCTTCTTTTTGGGACTTTAGATACATAAAAGCAACCAAGGAATATTTATTTCTCAAACCAAGTATACAAGAGAAATTCTAAAGAGGTTTGAAATGGAAGATTGCAAGCCAGCTATCACTCCCATGCAAACCGGTTGCAAGTTGAGCAAAGATGATGATTCGGAGTCTACAGATCAGAGGCAATATAGGTCAATGATTGGCAGCCTACTATATGTGACAGCATCCAGACCAGATGTAATGCAGGCAGTTGGACAAGTGGCACGATTAAAAGTAGCACCAAAGGAGTCGCATGTGTTAGCAGTGAAGAGGATTTTCAGATATCTCAAAGGAACAAAAGAGTTTGGATTATGGTATCTAAAAGGAAAGGATCTATCACTTATTGCCTACATAGATGCAGATTGGGCAGGTTGTATTGATGACTGACAAAGTACCAGTGGAGCAGTGTTCTACTTGAGTGAGTGTTTAGTATCATGGATAATCAAGAAACAATCATCAATATCTTTATCTACAGTCGAGGCAGAGTATATTGCAGCAACATCATATTGTACACAGGTTCTTTGGATGAAACAAACTCTGACAGATATACAAGTTGAGTATAATGAACCCATTCCAATCTATTGTGATAATATAAGCGCCATCAATATCTCGAAGAACCCAGTGATGCACTACAAGACGAAGCACATTCCAATAAAGTATCACTTTCTACAAGAGAAGGTTCCAGAAAAGAACATCAGAGTTGAGTATGTGGGCACAAAAGAACAAGTGGCAGACATCTTCACAAAACCACTTCGACGGGAATCCTTTGAATATCTTCACTAGAGACTTGGAGTTATTTCTACTCCAAAATGAATGCTTTTTGAATTCTTATCTTGTATGTCTTAGATTTACACGGGGAAGCACCATAAGAGGATAGTTCAGTCAGGGGGAGCAACCCCAGATGGAAAGATACCTTTGTCATTGATGACAAAGGGGCAAAGATTTATTAGATGCAGAGGATAGAGGCAGAGGACAGAGGCATGGTTCCAGGGGGAGCATGAGTGATATGATTTCAGTATTGCATCATAGTGTTGCCATCAATGCCAAAGGGGGAGATTGTTGATTAAGGTTGGTTGTCATTGATGTCAACCCTTGAAGAAATCCCTATAGCACAAAGGTTGGGTAATGGACCCAAGATTGTTTGATGTAAAGATGACTCGTTATCGTCTTTTCATGGTTGATAATAAGTAGAAATGGATGAATTCCAAAGTGGTCCCCTTATGGTGAAATCCCTCACGGGAAGACGCTTTACGGATTGAGTTATCCTAGAAGTATGGTTAGAGAAACCATGCTTATTTCTGGAGTAATGAGATGAACGCCAGTGAATTTTTTGATGAAACTATCCTATATGGATAGTGTTTTTCATTCCATTTCCTATGGTATGTGGAATGTCATATAACTCTTCATGGTTAGAGATTTATGGCCATGAGAAGTTGGAGAACCCAGGTTTGGGTAATGGACCCAAGTTTGTTTGATGGATAATAGTGTGAGTTTTGATATATTTTTAGGTAATACTATTCTATATGTATATTACATTTCATTCCATTTATGGTGGTATGTGGAACATCACATAACTCCTCACAGTTTGAGAGTTATGGTCTTACGAAGTTGGAGGACCCTCATATGTCATCTAGAAGCCCTAAAAGGTCAAAGTAGTCAAAGTGGTTTAAGAGATTTTAAAAGGTAAATAATAAAGTGAAGTGATGAGTATACTATAATTCAAATTGAATACAAAATAAATTAATTCAATAATAAATTTAATGGATAAATTAAAAGTGGGTTAACCCTAAAATAAGGAAAGTGGGCAAAGTGACCTAGAAGATGTTTTTAAGGAAGCTACTTGGAGAGTATAAATAAGAGGAAAGGCTCTCTCATTTAATACACACTTGATAATATTTAATATTTATAGGTGTCTGAGGTAACCAAAGCATATATAAGCTGAATTTATGAGGAAAGTGAAGAAAAGAAGGCCGGAATTCAAGGAAGGATAAATTATTTTGATGATGCTTTCTAAGGTATGTTTTTTTCAGGTCATCTCACCATTTTAACAATAACTTTTTTTCTAGTATTATTCAGACGGTAAAATTTATTCTCCATTGAGGAAACATATCCATGTATCTTTGGTAAAAAATTCAGCTTGTGGGTCGTTGTATTTTTGGAGTTACACTCCGTGGAAAATAGGGTTTGTGGCTAGTCTTGAAACTAGTCAAAAACGGGTGTTTCGGGTAAACACGTCATAACTTCTTCATAACAGATCCAAATTTAGTAAGACCAAATGTGTTGGTTATATTACCATATTTAGTATTTTTTGTAACATTTTTAGATCAATTCAACAAATATTTTGTGTGGGGCACGCTCTACAAGGTCGCTCTCTAGAATAAGACAAAATTCAGCAAGGTGTGCCATTTTTTCCATAAATCCTTTTTTGAGAGGTTCCAAGTAGTGAAACATGGAGGAATTGTATAAAACACAGTGAATAAAATTGTGTATCAGTTTCATATCTTTATTCATTACAGGTACAAAGTTATGATTATTTCAAGTTAGGGTTGTTGACTAATCCAAAACTAGTCTTGTGAGACTAAAGAAACGTTTGATGAAAATGCTAGTCTCTTGTTGTTAAAGTTAAGGAAGGYTTGMAGGTATGTGATCATATACACCAGGTCTATTACAGAGTTACAAATCATATTTGGATGATGAAATTGATGAGGGCTTTTGGTTGAGGTACAAGTTGGGTACATGGTTGAGACAAGTAGTTGATGAGTTGGCACATACATGAGGTGTATAGTTGACGATGTTGATACATATTGATGAGTCATAGTTTATGAGTACTTTACACATGATTGGTACATACCTTGGACATGGTTGGTTGCACTTGTTTATGGTACAGGTTGATTACAAATTGTTTGGTACAGGTTGGTGCATGGTTGATGCACTTGTTTATGGTACAGGTTGATTACAGGTTGAGGTACAGGTTGATGCATGGTTCAGGTTTATTGGTACATGTTTACAACGGTATATCTCACAGTGATAGTGTGACAATGGTTCCATCATTCTACTTCTACTTCAGGGAGGTTGGACGGGGGAAGGACAGGTGGTTGTAGCCGGAGAACATAGGGGGTTGTAGCCTCCAAGGGGGTTGTTGCCTCCTTCTAGTTGTAGACAAATAATTGAGGAGTTGGAGCTTCCCTCGGGTTGTAGCCTGAGAAACTAGGGGGTTGGATCCTCCTTCCAGTTGCAACTGGAAAACAAAGGAAGTTGGTGCTTCCAATGAATGTAATTATTCAAGACATATAAGATAAAGCATTCCATGGTTTTCTCCCGATTTGGGTTTCCACGTAAAACACTAGTGTACTTTGTATGTGTGTGATTGTTCATTTATTATTGCTCATTATTGGATAATAATTCTACATTGATATAACACTTGGATTATTTGGAGAAAAAGGATTATAATTACACTATTACTTATTCACCCCCCCTCTCAGTAATCCAACATTTCCATCATGGCCTCATAAGTCTTATAGTGATGGAGGAACTCCAGAGAAGAGAGAAGACATGGGATTATGTCCTATTTTTGGGAGAATTTGAGCAAGAGATCCAACATAAGGGTAATAAGACACCTACAAAAAATTCATCTACACCAAAGAGCAACAAAAGAAACATAAGGGCTCTGTCACCATTTCAGACAAAAGAGCCAACTCCTTCATCCAGTTTCAAGAAGACAAAAAAGAAACTTGATTTTGAACAAGGAATTGAGGGCCAAAGCAGTGTTGCTAATAGGAACATTCTAAATTTTCCACACTCATATTCTGAGTCTAAACCACCTATGGAGGAGAGAGGGGAGACTAAGGTTGAAGCTCTAGACTTTGAAGTACCCGAGACATCAATAAAGAAGAAGATCAACAAATCCATAAAGATTCAGAAGTTGAAAGAGGAGATACCAGAGCTCAAGTTGTTAGACAGGCATATAAAATCAGCAAATCAAACCCTGCAGAACACATCAGATGAGGTAAGAGATTGTTTTGAAAGGTTAGCTAAAATGCATGTAAAGGAGCAGAAGAATAATAAGAATTTGCTCAAGGAGAATCATAAGTTGCATAAAATGGTTAGATTCTTAAGGATCAAACTAATGCTTAAAGATCCTAAGCAAAGAACACATCCTCATCTAGAATCTCTAGCAGAAGTTGTTGTGAACCTCAATGAAGATCCTAAAGGGCAGACAGATCAAAGAAATTCCATTTTTGCAATTTTGGAAACGATTTCAAAGACCCGCAGTTTTGGCAGCTTAGCCAGGTTTGAAAAGGCGTCGTTAGCTACTGAATCCCAGGACTTTCGACAGCTTATCCTACTTCGTTTCAGACACATAAGTTGTCGAAAGAGAAAACACATGTAGAATGTTAGTATTTTTGCCCAGATCAAATATTTTATTTGCCAAATCATTAGAGGAAGGTTTCAAATGAAGTATAACTTTGAAATGCATAAAGATCATCCTCTTTTTCAGGGTTTAGTGGCAAATACAAAGGATAAAAGGCTCAAAATTTATCCTATTTTTGGTTGAAGATTTTCCCAGGTGCCAGAAAAGGATCTCGAGTTTCCTTTTCATCACCCAGAAGACTGTTGAAGATGTCTAATATTGCCGAGGACTACCAGATTATGATAAGGGCTTGACCCCTTAAGATAGGACTTGATCCTACTTTTGTGAAACTATTTGATTATGTACTATTTTTAGTATTTCAGATCTTCTTTGATAGGATCTTAGGTTTTTATGTAAAGTCTATAAATCCTATGCTTTCAAAGGAAGGAGGGGGTTCGACTTGGTGGGACCTGATGGGAGGATAGTCTAGAAACTTCACTATCTATTGTAAAGATGTTCAATAGGATGTAAGTGACTTTTGGATTAATATAAAGGCATTGTGTTTCCAGATTCTTGTGTCATGATTCTGTGGTGAAGTTTTTCTTTATGTAAATTGGCATTCTCTTGTTTCTCATATTGTTTTATTTTCTCATTTCTTATAAGAATATTATGCTCAAGATTTGTCTTGGACACCCTGATTTGGCTTAAAACAATGTTTATGTTTTCTTCTGAAAATTGAATGTAGAATTCTGATAAGTTATGCTCTGGATTTGAAATGACCCTTGATATTTTCCTCTTTCCATATCATAAATTATAAGGATCCATTGATGTGACTGTCTTTCCTGGTTACATGTATCTCTGTGATTCATTCATCAAATCATATTTAACCTTTGACTCCATTTTTCCCAATGGCCCTCTTTTGTTGCCTCAACCAAAAACTTAAAAAACAAACATTTTGTCCTCATAGATAGCCTAACACCCCTTTCAAACAAAGCTATATTAGACAGAGAGAGCCCTCTCTGAGTCTTGGAGGGCTAGATCCTTGAATCCAAGTGGTTTTGTGGTTACCTTTGTCAATTTTTCCTTCAGCCTGAGAAATTACGGAGTGCTAACACCTTGTCCCTTGTTCCTCGTTCCTTGACCATGGTGTAGTCCCCAAGATCCATTATTTTTTTTAAAAACATACTAATGGCATAAAATGTCCCACACAAAGACCAAATTAATATCTGCTACATAAGTCTTTTGTCATTTTTCAAGGACTATGTAACGAATCTCAATTCTAAGAAGATTCAAATAGGACCTAAGAACCTTAAGTTATTTCCTTAACCATGGGTGACATAACAATATCATTCAATAGTCAAATTGTTAAATTTCATTGTCAGGCATCATGTGTACTGAGGGCTTCAGCCACCACAAAGGAAACATACAAAGAATATTTGTCTTATGAACAATATATGGTACTATCCATTTTGAGGTTTGGCATAGGTATTGTTCTTATAGACTACACTAGATTGCACCATAATATAAGCCCTACACTCCTTGTAAACCATGTGAAACCATTCAAATTAGACAGAATATTCTTGTGACGAATTAGCTATACTATCGACGAACTTTTTTTGTTGATAGTATAGCTAATTCATCGCAAGATTATTTGCATTTGTCTCTCTCATGACGATATCAAATGATGCTTGGATTCATTTCATATTTGGTTTATCAACTTGAAATTAAAATTTGATACTTTGCAAGCTAGTTGGACCTTGAGTCAAATACAAATATGAAATTTGGAATCATTAACATATCTACTAGAACATATGAAAATTAGGGTTTATGGTTTCCATGATGATATGATGATGGAAGAAAGTGAGCATGTGAGTGAAATTTGAGTCCAAAAACCCTCCCATATCGTTAAGGCATGCAAATATTCTATCCAAGTCAAATTTCAATGAATACAGATATAGTTTGAAAACATTTCAACGTTGGCCCCATTCACATGTCATTGTTGCCTGCCTCTAGTATTTTTATGGTGTTGATTAAGAAATCAATGAAAAAGAGTGATTTTTCATCAAAAATATGACACAGATACATTGTATATACATTAATGTAGAACCTAAAAGAAAAATGAAGAAAGACTGACGAAAACTTAAAACTTGCATTAACCAAATTGTGTACTTTGAAAGAAAATTAGTGTTTATGGTTTAATTGATGAATTGATGATGGAATAAAGTGGGTGTGTCAGTCAAATTTGAGTCCAAAAACCCTCACATATCGTTAAGGCATGCGAATAGTCTATCCATGACAAATTTTAGTGCATACAGAAAATGTTTGAAAAATTTTCAACATTGACCCCATTCACAAGTCATTGTTGTCGGTGTCTAGTCCTCGTACAATTTCCATTCCTTGTTCCTTGTAAAATTTGTTCGACATTACACATGTCCCAACATCAAGTACTACAAGGGTGTAGTTTTATGGAGTTGATTAAGCAATCAACGAAAAAGAGGGATTTTTCATCAGTACAACTATGACACGGATACATTGTATATACATTAATGTAGAATCTAAAAGAAAAATGAAGAAAGACTGATGCAAACTTAAAACTTGCGTCAACCAAATTGTGTACTTTGAAATAAAATTAAGGTTTCAAAAAAAATCTATAGAAATGACAAACACATTCATTGAAACTTCGTTGATGCATGCAATATTGTGACAACAATATTGATGAAATCTTATACGATCATGATGGTATAAAAATGAAAGAGATTCTCTTGATTTCAAGAATAATTTATCCTCTACTGAACAAGGCCAACCACGTGAAGGTGGAATCTCATATGGCCCCTTCTCTCCCCATCACATCACTCTCAATTGATCCCCAAAACCCAATCTATAAAATAGAAAATAATCGAAAGCAATGTCCTATTAATATTCATGCATAGAAAATACAAAAACAAAAATTAATGAAGGTACATGAAATTATGTGTTTCTAAATGATATTTTTAGTCTACCACGTACTTTAGTATATTGGCAACTATTTTAATGTTTCAAATAATAATTAAACAACATGTAACATAGGATATAAAAACGTCGCATAAAACTTAAAAACATGTAATTAACCCATGACATTATAAGTAAATTATTTTAAGAGAATAATTCATACAAATTAAAATATTATATAGTCACATACCTAATCCAACCTCAACATATGTTAATCATCCTTATTCTGTATCTTGATCTTCTTCATCGAACTCGACATCTGTATCATCATCTGGTTCTAAAATGATGTTGAAAGGATTGATGATATCATCATCATCATCATCATCATCAATGCCATTTTCGAGCATATTGTCATCGACATCATCATTAAGAATTGCAAGATTGTCTCCTACGCTTGGATCATGATCTTCTTTTTCTTCTTCATCTGTCAACCCTCCATGATCTTCTGGCTCTATCTGATCTGTCGAATCATCTTCTTGATCTTCAATATCATCTTCTTCCTATAAATGAGTATACTTAATTGGCCTTCCTCTTGGATCATATCTAACAACAAATGACCAATCCCTTTCACCTGGAACATTTGAGTAAAAAACTTGTTCACATTGGCTTGGAAAAACATAGCGATCATGTCCTCTTTCAAACACCGTTGTTTTAATCATTGGAAATTTGTTGGCATGTTGAATAACAGTTGTTTCCTCATCGTGTTCATGCATTTGTAACCTATACCATTTGACATCGAACAAAACTAATTTGAAGGAATTAAAGTCACACTCCATTATATCGTTTAAATACCCATAGTATCTATTTTCAGATTCCCGGGGATGTCTGTCACTCCTAGAGGAAACATTAGTGACTTGGAATACTGTAGTTATCCCACTATCAAAAAATTTCCTGGTTTCATCCAATTTTTTGATGCAAAATTTACGACCATTGCACCACATAGCGTTGTGGTGTTTCACTGCAATATGTCAGATATGTAAAAGATGCATTGTCAATTAATAAATTAACATATATTTATATAACTTCGAAAGTATCTGAAAAATACAGTACACATGTAGTCACATTAATATAATATAAAATAACTGAATAAAATGGGTGAATTTTCTTACATGTCCATCTTTCAAACCATATGTTAAATAAATTTTCCTCTATGTAACATTGGCATCTCTGTTACGATGAGCTTCTCTAACCAATTCAGACAGTCGTTGTCATGCTAACCTACCTCCATTATGTTGTTTACATCTTTCAATCTATACATTCATCTAGTCAAGATTGTTTGCAATGTATAAATGCAGTGCATCCCACTCTTGAGAAACTGAATCAAAAAAACATAATTCACCAATATTAAATATTAGTTATAACGTCCAATATGCAGGTAATTATAAATACTTATAATTTATGAAATAAATTATATTAATGTATTATTGAGTATGATCATATACACAAAAAAAGAAACTTTATATGTATTATTAATATAAATTTTCATTCCCCCCTCCATTAGGTTTCATCAAGATAAACTTTGATGGTGCCTCTAGGGGAAACCCACGACCGGCAGGATTCGGCTCAGTCCTCTGGAACCATGTTGGTGAGATCATAAATTTGGTGGTCAGTTTCCTGGGTGAGAATACAAACAATGTTGTTGAGCTCCTAAGCCTCATTCGAGGTCTCCAGGTTGCAACTCACAATCAACACCAAAAGGTTATAGTAGAGGGAGATTCTCAGATTATCATCCAACTCATCACCAAAATCCTTCATGGAGAACATCCACTGCGAATCTCTCCTAGTTGGAGGCTTTCAGGAATTTTGGAAGACTTTGGAGCTATCATCCACCCCAACCTCACCATAATCCATTCTCATGTGAAACGAGAAGCAAACAAAGTAGCGGATTGCCTGGCGAATGCGGGAGTTGAGACCAAGTCAGAACTCATACACTGGCGAGCCAATCTATCTGATGATACAGATCTCTCGAGGCACTACAGAGACCTTTCTAGTAGAGATGCCTCAGCCCCGGATGGGGTGACATGTTGCGCAACATTTCCATTTGTCATAGCATGGAACTAAGGTTTAAATGTGGCAAGCCGCTCCCCATCTATTCAGCATTAATGATGGGAGCAGGCCATTACAGTTGACCTCCAGATGAGCAACTTCTCCCTCACGTGAAAGTGTCAGCACTGCAAGCATTAAGTATGGTCGAGTTAAAGAGAGGCCAGGTGCAGTCATCCCACAAAAAGATGAAAGCAAAGAGGTTTGGACACAGTCGACTCATTCTTGCTCTGAAACTCCCTGCCGACTGTAATCTCTAGTGTGTTTTTCTCGATGTCCTATATTATACTCACTCCTCCTCCACTATTCCTAGGGAGTGAGGCAAGCCTCGCTGCGGGTCGGCTTGGCACACCCACGTTGCTCATCGACAGAGGAGGCAGCATATGGAACGAGCACTCTCATTGGCAAACTCTATCCTTAGGAAAAGAGCGAGGGTCACCCGTTTTGCACTCCATGCACCCATAATTGATTCTGTGATGGAGAAGAGAGTGCAGACCCCACTAGCTATGGATAATTGGCAGCCCACATACATTAAGCGAGAAGAAAATCCTCCACCTGTGCCTGAAACTCAAGTTGGAAGCAGCTTGAGGGGAAAGATTGAAGAGGATTTCCCAACCTACTACATAGAGGAAATACCATGCCCGAAAAACACCTCGACTGCCCTGGAGCCTCAAGCAAGAGACAAGACAAGGGGGAGGCTCTGTGAGGATATCCCAACATGCTATGTTGAGGAAGTGCCTTACATGGATGAGGTCTCGCAAAGGATCTATGCGATAAAGGTGCACCACACAGACATCGTAGCCATGGACAAAGATGAGGCCAGTGCAGAAGAGAAGAAGGGTACCTCAGGCGAGGCAGACACAAAAGGAATGCATGCACCACTCCTCTGCGCGACACACCTAGATCTAGTGTTTGAACTCTGGGGACAAATGGTAGACCAGGCACATAGAGCCCTCGTCATGGGGCAGTGTTTGGATATGCTTCTGGACACTTATTCCAATTCCCCAGCGAATCGAAAATTTCCAACGTGTGCCTAGCCATTTGTCATTCAGGCCAAAGCAGCGTGGCAAGAGGACGAGGACGACAGGTCACTGGGTATTTGAGCTTGTCTTTTTTAGTCTGGTTTTCAATCTTGTTGTTCAAAGTTAAGATGATATATTTCCCTCTGTCCCGGTTTCCTTCGGGTAGGACAGATGGTGAAACAGTATTTTGGCTTCTTTTCCTAGAAACAACATACTTGCCCCAAATTGTGCTGGTTTCCGGTAAAATGGCGGCACATTTGGTGGCAACAGTAATGATGTATCTCTGTATTTTTGTCAATATAATATAGCAGGTAACACCTTTTTTACTTTATATATATATATATATATATACAATGTTCCACCAAGACGGGGGGACGGGGGGACGAGGGTGCGGGGAGACGCACAAGGGGGACGTGACGCGAGTACCCCCAAATCTTAGGGATTTTTTGGGAAATGGGGGACGGGGGGACGTCACATATATAATATAAAAAAATTTAAAAATAAAA